>JAXDDW010000125.1:245000-525000 GCA_034670385.1 Hoplostethus mediterraneus | reverse complement strand
TCATTTTCTCTCTCCCTCTTTCTCTCTCGGCTTTCGTTTCAAAAGCCCCTCAGCATTAGGTTGTGAAAAAAGTGCCCTGGTCTACAGCTGGTGCTGAGGACTTGACTTTGAAATGTGAGCCGGCTGCTGGGTTGTTTGCGTACCGTTTGCGAGCGGCTCGTCCGAGGCACAACGTTAATTAACGGACAGGATTGGCCAGGCCTTCACCGTCCCCAGGGACCAAGACTCCCCATTTCATCTCTTATTCTCACTGAACCTTTAAAGTGGTCGGTAAATGGCTCACCCTTTCCACTCCGAGACAAGTGGCTTCGGTGGACTCGACCCTGACTATAAACACTTTTTATTCACTGGTTTTAAAACTTGTGTGGCAGATAAACTCTGCTGTTGAAGCTCCAGTCACCAGGCTGACAGGAAGTTCAGGGTCTGTAGCGATTCTGTTGGGTGATATGAGAGATAAAGCAGACGCCACGTTGAGAAGACGTCTAGAGATCAGTGGATCGCTCTACCCTTTGAAGTGGATCTAACTTTTCCAAAGTAGTGATAGAATGAAGAACAATATCTTAAGTTCCTCTGAAAGTAAGTTTACAGGAAGTACAAAACCTCCGTGGTTTAGAGGTCATGGAGTCTCAGGAACAGGAAAGTTAGCGGCCACTTCCACTATCTCACCAACCCAACATAGAAGTGAATCTCCATCCGGTGGCTGGTTACCTGGTCGGGCGGTTGGTAGAGTAGATCATGACAGCAGCAGCGTTGCTGGGCGGCTGGTGGTTTCCAGCCCGGCAGCAGGTTGAGGTCTTCAGGCGGATCGGTCCGGTCTGTCGGCCTCTCAGCATCTCATTAACGTCCAGCTGGGAGACGTTCAGCAGCAGGCTGCAAACACCGGGCACACTGCTGCACGCTGCTGCACACTGCTGCACACCGCCGGATCAGGGTGTCCTCGGGGCTGCCAACGCCTCTCTGAGGGGATGGTCCACACCGCCACAGTGCCCTTGAGCCAGGCACCCCCGACTGCTGCAATCGAGCTGCTCAGTGGAACCAGTAGAGACTGTGGTTGTACTGGTCAGCTCCCAGCTGGAACCAGTAGAGTCTCTGGTTGTCTCCTTGATGTATTTTTATGTTGGTGTATTGAATGTTATTTGTCTCTTTTCTCTTTGTTTTTTTATCCATCATTTTACTTTGTTTTCTTATTGTAAAGCACGTTGTAACTTGTTTGACAGGTGTTGTATCAATAAAGCTTTACTTCCTTACTTCCTTTATTGTGCTGATCAGCTCCCAGTGTGAAAGTGTTGAACTGAATGAATGTGAAGCAGGGCGGAGCTGGAAAGAGACTGGAGCTCAGTTGACTTTTGACTTAACAACCTTTTTCTTCTGGCCGGTAAACCCCAAATTAACCAGCAACTTTCACTAATTTACCAGCCATTGATGTTTATAAGAGAATGGGCCGGTTGATGATGGTTGGTTATCTGCCCAAGTGCCTGCTGGAGTCAACTAACTGTGGACTAACTGACTGGTTATATTTTTTACCGGCTGGTGGTTTATTTCCAGCTCTGTGAGAAAAGCTGGTGCAATCCTGTGTGTGTGTGTGTGTGTGTGTGTGTGTTTCTCCAGCACAGTGCCAAGGTACCACCGCGTTCAGAGTCGAGGGGGCCTCCTCTCATTATCCAGTGCAGATGTTCAGCGTGGCCCTCGGTGGTATCAGGTGACCACAAATCTAATTGATATCAAAACTGCGGCGGGGGGGGGGGGACGTCTAAGCTCCCCCGGCGCTCTCGGGTTACGGCCCCCGTTATGAGACCGGCCCGACTTCTGACAGGCATCTGAGCGTGAAACATGCGCTGTCTTCACTTCAAAGGAGGTGGTGCATCAGAAAGCGTCGCCGCCACCTAGGAGGAGCCCCGTCGGAACGCTCTAGTTTACGACTGATTTGTGACTTCAGGCGGACTAAATCAGATTAATCACGCTTGGACTTTTATCTCCTCGTGGTAGGCATTTGTTTTGGCACCCCGAAACAAAAGCATTAATAAGCTCATCGGCAAACAGTGAGTTTAATATGGGAACGCGATCCCCGGCCGGGGTATTACACCGCGGCTGAGAGAGGGAATTGGAAGCTTAAGGAGAGGATGTGATGGTAATGACTTTAAGACGAGGTAATCCTCCCCATCTGGGCCCGGCGATTGTTTGATATTTATGGTTGATGATCAGTACTAATAGGTTTGTTATTTCTTATGGGGTTGAGTATGAATGGGGGGGGGGGGAGCATGGGAAGAGGGTGTGATTTGTTTTGTTTTCATTTGTTTGAGATCAGTTTCCAGAAAGAGGCGGGGAGGGAGGGAGGGGTTTCTGGACCGATGTGCCGGGGCAAGAGTCCTTTAAGCTCAAAGAAAAGCATCGCACCTCCTCTCTCCACGTCTGGGATGAAATGAGATCGGAGCTGTTTCTCACAGCCTTGTGTGTTTTCCACTCATCCCATTTGTCTTTTAAAGTTGTTTACATCGATCACAGAACAGCGATGGCTGCTGCTACTGACTCATGATATCATTGATCCATTATAAAAATGTTACCTTGCTTTATTTAAAGTAGTAATCCCTGTTTTTCATCCAGTCTCCATCTTTGTCTCCCAGCCTCACTGTGGTGTTCCTCACTGTGATGTTCCTCACTGTAGTGTTCCTCACTGTGGTGTTCCTCACTGTGGTGTTCCTCACTGCTCTTCCCAGAGATCACCTGTCAATCAAACAGTGTGTCCAGTACTGTGACGTCTTTCTCCTCGGATTTTCTGTCGGTGGAGTTTGAGTTCCTGTAGGTGGCGCTCTTTTCTTTGTCTGTTCAGCCACGGTGGCTATCACTGCTCATGCTAACGACCCAGTTCTTCTTGTGTTGAAACGTAAAACGCATCACTTCCTGTCTCCAGAGAGTTTCTCCCAGGAAAGACCTACCTGACTCCGGGTGTTTAGATGAGGAGGATTAATACTTCAAAGTAGTTAATTCATATTCCATGTTGTTTTGCCGTTCCTCTAGAAATGGAATATTCAGGAATATTCTGGGATGCTTTCTGACCTGGGTAAAGTGATATCAGGTTGGGTCAGGTTGTATTTGTGTGGTTTCTCCTGGTGCCAGGGCCGGATAGTAACTGACCCTTGGCCTGCTTGTGTGATGGATGACTTTGTGACACTATTTTGGTCGAGGAGCGTCACCAAGGGCCAAGCCGCCAGGGTGAGGGTATGTGACCTTTTTCCGGGTATGTCTTGTCAGGGGAAGATGCTTCAGGAAGGGAGTTTAATGAATCCACGAGATCATGTTGAGCACACACAGCTCTGTGGGAGGCTCCGGAAAGTTCCACTTCACTGCGGCCGCCTCGTCAGGAAAAACCCAGACAGCAACATGGGAAAGAAAAACCTCCACCTCATCTCCTCGGCTCCTGGTTCTTCTCTCTCAGCCAGAATCACAACAGCGTTTTGTTCCATCGATTGTCAGGGTGTTGTGACCTCTGACCCTCGCTCTCTCCTCTTATTGGCTGCTTAATGTTGGTGATCTAGTTATTGAACATTATTGTTTCCCACATGATGAAATGGGGGGGGGGGGCTATGGATGGGGCGGTGTCCACCCATCTGTCAAATGTGATATCTAGGACACCACCGGTCGGATTTGGACGAAACTTGGCAGGATGATGCATTTTGGCTGTGTTTGAAATATTACACTGGTTGGCCTAATGGGGGCGCTATAATTAAAGGTCAACAGTTTAAATGTAAATATGATATCTCAGACACCACTGGTCTGTTTGGACACCTTTTGGCTGCTGGCTCAGTGGTCTAAGCCGCATACCGCATAACCGCAACGTCGCATGTCATCCCTCCTCTCTCACCCTCTCACTCTCACAGTCTTTCCTGTCTCTATTTACTGCTGACAAAAAGGCAAAAATGCAACACAAAAAAAAAGTACTCTGGTTGGCCTGAGGGGGACACTATAATTAAAGGTCAAAATCTCAAACTTTTACAATCCATAACTGCATAACGGTCGGATTGGGATGATGCATCTTGTTGCTGATTGGCAACCTTCGAAGTGTTCACTGGTTTTGTCAGCATCATCATCATCAGTCATCAGGTTGGATTCCCACTGGGACCACCCGTGCTATAAACGGATCCACTCATGGTACCGCGAGGCACTTTGGATGAAAGCCTCCACCATATAACATACACATACCATATGTTATGTTATTCTGCTGCGGCCCTCCTGGTGCGTCGCTCTGGATAAGAGCATCAACGAAATGCCTGACATGTGAAATGAGATAGCAGATCATATCAGACCCGAGCCACAGCGTCACAAATCGGTGCCCCGAAGAGCTCAACATGCTGTTCTTTCGGCAGGACGCCAGAACATTTGTGTACGATGGTGTTGCACTGAAAGAACAAGAATTGTGTGACGAGTTCATTCCCAAAACTCTAAAAATAGCCTGTCTAGTCTGTCAAAGTGGAACCATTTTGTCAACCACAAACTCAAGTTACCTGCTGTGTTTTAAAGTGCCAGCAATTGTTTTGTGGGAGTAGGAGTCACTTTTTCAAATAGCAGAGATTCATTTTGGTTTTTCTTTGTCACCTGATGAAAACAGTCAAGGTTCTTTAAGTCCGGTTACATTGAGCGACATTTGTGGATATTAACATGATTGATTGATTGATTGATTGATTGATTGATTGATTGATTGATTGATTGATTGATTGAGGAATGAGGGTAGCACATAGCCCAACAATATACACATAATACATAACCAATTATACACTTAGGTCCCGTAATTCGAACAGATCATTTAGGTTGCCTTGAATTGGATGAACATGTCAGATTGCTCTGGTCCTTCCTCTTGCAGGACTGTTGAAGCCTCTAATTTAATCACAACTCTGCTTACACGTGTTACTGTAGGTCAATGTTCAATACAATCACTTCCTCCAGTTGGGGGCGCACTTTTCTACCAGTAGACTGAATCCCTCTGCACATGTCAGCGTACACTGCGGTGTGTTTCCTACCATCTGGCATGTTGGTAAATGTGTCGGCTAATGCCCAGTAAGACCACGGCCATGCTGAGAATGTAAGGAGAGAGAGGTCAGAGCCGACTGCAGCCGTCAACACAGGCGGCTAGCAAACGTTAGCATGGTGGTTAACGCCTTTCCCTCTGAGCGAGTTTAGTTAGAGAGAAGCTTGTCCGACATGAGATACTTCACAGCGGTTTCCTGATTTACTTTTCTAGGTGCCCGACCCACATGAACATGAACCCTGTAAATACAGCGCCAAAATGAAAGTTGAGATGGTGTTTGGGATCTAGATATCTTTCTGATATCAATTTAAAACCATCTCCAAAGCTGTTTTCATAATGATTTTAACTGTGCAATAATATCATGTTGAACCTGCATGTCATGTAAACCTCAGAGGTGGGCCTTGGCTTTCTGCATGCCACCATCAGTTAAATGCTTTCTGGGTTTCCTGAGTGAGAAACAAGTCTGGTCTTAAGACATTTCCTGAAATGAACGATGCCTTGAAATGCAAATACGTGCTCCATGTATGAAAAGTGAGAGAAACCCGTTTCCCCACCAGGAAAGGATCAGGAGGAGGAGCCACGACTAGAAACAGTAGTAGTTTGTCATTGAAACAGCGGTGGAAAGTAAGGCTGTGGAGGTCCTAACCGGCCCTAACCGCTAGCTAACCTTTTCACATGATGAACTTGTGAAAATGGCGTCCAATTCATGCAGCATAATCCTTTCATGGTTTATCCAAATGTGATAATTGGCTAGTCGTTTTTATTGCCTTGAGATCGGAATTGAAAATCCATTAAATCAGACATATTTCTTGTTCATTTGGAAATAGAAATGAAAATCCAAAATCCAAGTAAAAACAACAAGCTATTTATTTCTGACAAATGTATTAAAACTAAAATTTGACTGAAAATGCTGGTGGACTAAGAAGAAGATGTTAAGAAATGGTTTTAGAGGGTTTCTGTTGTTTAATGTCATTTCTCAGTTATTTGGATACGTTATTTTATTCCACATTCCTCATGTCAGACAGGTTTGGTGTCGGTGGACCACATGTCTCTAGAAGCTTTAATAGTAATGGATTTGGTCTGTGGTCCATGCAGTTCTGCTCCAGCAGCTGAGATGGACCATCCACCTCTGTCCAGACAGCAGATCATCACGGTGAGGAATCCTTGACTGCAGCGATTAGCTTTGCTTTCAGTCTAGAGAATAACTGGAGTCAGATACAGCTGCTCTGCTGGAGGGAGGCAGCTATTCTGACTCTCCATCATCAATGGGAATTCCATAATGATTCATTTACAATTTAATTATAATCATCTCATAGGTGATGTATTGAAAAAGCACAGTTAGCATAGTAAAGCATAGTTAAAGCACAATTCTGTCTCTTTTCAACCTCAACTCTATTTTCCAATTTTTTCCTTCATACCGATCGATTCTGAGCTTCTGACATGCTTGCCAGGTTGTGACTCTCCAATCCAGACCTAACGAGCCAACTCTCTAGAAATCAACTCCAAAAGCATCCAAAGCATGTCTTATTCAACATATTGACGCTCAATCTAGCACCATGTTTTCTAGCTTGATGAAACAGTACACGGCCTAAGATTGAACCTTGAGGAACTCCACAGGTTATGTGTGCTGAAGACGAAAAGAGAGAGTTTCCTGTTGATGTTTCCTGATGTATGTGAGAATTATAAACTGAACCAATGCAGTGATGTGTCCTTGATGCCAAACCAGAATTTGAGGTGGTCAGTTAAATTGTATGGTCCACAACATTGTCAAAAGCTGCACGAAAGCCTTAAGGGATTAAAATCAAACTTTTAAGTGTTACATTGCTTTATAAGGTTGAGAGCCACCAAGGTATCGCACCATCTGAGAATCCCAGGATGTTTTCTCTTGGAGTCCTGTCCATGAACTGAGTTACGGTCAACAGTAACTTGTTACTTCTATCATGGGCTAAAGGCCTCATGGTAAATATATTGTCATGTGGCGCTGTTGTTCTGCGAGGCCCAATATGTGATTTAAAAGCTATCATCGGATCCTCCTTTCATCTTAACGGGCTGTGCAGTCTCTTTTGACATGGGCATTCCCAGAGCCTTTTCTGAGCCAAGAAGACGATGAGGCGTGACCTGATGTGAAGCGTGTCAACCAGGCGGGTCGTTCTGATTCTTGCTGCTTTCAGCACCTGCAGCGATCTCAGAGCCGTGAAGTAACAGTGGTTAAAAAAACCCAATACCTCCATCCATGTCTTCCCCAGCACTTCTCTATCATCCACGATTGTTCTAGGGTCACAGGAATATTTGTTCCGTCTATCATCCGGGTGCTGTGACCTCTGACTCCTGACCTCTACTATTGATTGCCTGTAATGTTGGTGACCCAGGAAGTGAAGGTTATTCCACGGTTAACCTCACTCAGATAAATGATTAAAATGTAAAATGTAGATCTGATGGCAACACACCAGCAAGCAGGAGATTCACTTCTTTTGCTCCTTGATCTTATTTTTGACTCATCTATGAAATAATACATTTGCATTGTGTATTGGCACATAAACTCTCAATGTGGAGCACCAAGATTGGTTCTATTTTAAATCATATAAACAGAGGAACAGTCAGAGACATTTTCAGGCTACGAACTTGCTTGTTTTCTGATCAAAAGCTGCTCCATCTTTCTCCCAGAATGCCCTGGAAAGTATTCCCCGGTCCCATGAATCATCTACCGTGAGAAGTGACATTCACATGTGAATATCTGACAGCTCAATGAAAACAACATGAACAGGGTGAATAGTAGAAAAGCTACTCGACATTTTCTGGGCCATTGTTTCCCTGAGGCCACAGAACCACCGTCTTATTAAAACTTATTTTAAGTTAAGTTAAGATTTGCTTTTATGTTATTTCTTGTATCCTATTATTTTACAATTCTATTGTTTTTTATTTTTTCTCATCCTTGTGGTGCCTTCTTGTTATTCTATGAGGTTGATGTTTTTTATTTGACTTTTATTTGAAGCATTTTGTAGAGTCTATTATTTTAGTTATTTTTTATTAACCATAATATTTATATATATTTCTACTTTTTACACTTTTTAAATGTTACTTCTGTTCTTTATGATGTTGGTTATCGTGTTTCTGCTTTACATTGTTTTGTGAATTGTGAGATATAAATAAAATTTGATGTGATCATTTAGTTTAGAATGTGTTGAAGTGTCCTTGAGCAAAACGCTGAACCGACCTGCTGATCCAGTTGGCGCTAAGCCTCCGACGTCGACTGACTCCACTTAGGGACTCCAGTCCACACGACCCCTTCGACCCCCCCCCCCCACCCTGTAGTTCACCCCTACTATAAAACCCCTGCCACCCTCCACAACCCACCCTCCTCCCCCGGCTCCACATCATGCCATCACCGGCACGGGGTCTTGGGGGTTGAGGGGGGGTGGATGGGGGGGATTTGGGGGGGGTTGGCTGGGGGTTCGGGAGGCCATCTTGTTTTTTCATTTGCTGGGCTCCGTGACATTTGTTCTTGCAGCTGAACATGTGCAAGACAATTTCCCGATTCTTCCAGGAGTGGACAGCTGCGGCGCAAATTACACTAAAGCCGTTGCTTTGGGGGGATTAGGCCGGTGAAGTGTGTGTGTGTGTGTGTGTGTGTGTGTGTGTGTGTGTGTGTGTGTGTGTGTGTGTGTGTGTGTGTGTATGTGTGTATAAGCAGGGGTTCAGCCTCCCCCATGGCCTATGTTAACCCTGTGCAGCCAAAGGTCTCCAAGTACTGTACCCAGGGCAGGACATTAACTTTTATGGTGACCAGTAAACAGACAGACAGACTTTTAGAACAGAAAGACTGACCAGCTAGAGTCACATGGACCGGTCTGTCTGACTCTTCACACCACACGGCCTCTATGGAGGAAATATAGACGCCTCTAATGACGTTTGGAGTTTCTAATCCTGTTTGTAAGTGTGGCCTTGTAGCATCTTGTTGCTGAAAGCCAATGAACAGTTTGAAGTTTCATTCATACCTTCAGTTACTGGATGACAATCTAAGCTCTAACCTGAAAACGTCTACATCTGTCACCAGGCATCATTGCAGTTCTTTCTGGACAACTGGAGCTTTGTATTAGGTCTTTAATCTTCAACATGTTTTATTTATTGTATTTTCAGCTAGATCGTGTCTTTGCTGCTTCAGTGGCCCTATTTCTCCTTGTGGATCAATAAAGTTCATTGTATCTTCCCACAAGTTATTGTACAAGTCAGAGTTGTTGAGAGTGAAGCTGGTGAGGGAGAGTGATTTGTCTGGAGGCAGCCTGTTGCCTGCTGGCTGAGCGGTGCGGGGTCGCTGGATGAGCACTTTGAAGTATGGCCTTTCAGCAGCGGCAGCAGGCGGCCGCCGAGCTCAGGATTCGCTTTGGTTAGACCTTCACCGTGAATCATTTTACCACAGACAATATATTGATTTCCACAGGAAGACGCTAAAACCCCTGAAAATCGTCTGGGTAACTGGACACCGCGCAGCAGAGAGGGGATTTCTCCGTCTCTGAGAGCCTCTTGTGTGTTAATCGTCCGCTCAATCTGCAGAATCTCAGCATCTTGCCAAGCTGGAATCTTTTATTGATAGCGCTCAGGGTAGAGCGGGAGGCCGATGCCGTGCCAGCGGTTTAAAGCTCGATTCGGTCTGAAGCCGAGTTTGTTCTGCTCCAACTGACCCCGGACCTCTCGGAGGGAGAGGTCAAGGTCGACGCCGGCTCTAGTTCTGCCGATGGGTTGTTGGTTCTGCTTCCGTTTGTACTGATGTTCCTCTGTAGCTCCTTTAACGGCTGAATGTGGGCATCCTTTTTTTGATGTGGTCAAAGGTTGAGGGTTTGTAGGAGTTAGGAGTTCAATTCCCTGTGGGAGCTCCCATACTAAAAGCGTATACCCTAATGGTACTGTAATTTGATACTTTGGATCATCTTTCATCAAATAGTCTATATTTAGGCATACTTTCACTCTGCATCCCTCAGCAGGACGTCAGTAGTTGTAAATTGTTAGTAAAGTTCTCTTGTGTCATCTAGTTGGCCAGACTGGGCTGCAGCAGCACAAGAGTATCACCATGTTAAAGCTGCATGAGGCAACCTTGTACGTTGGCGGCCTCAAATGGCAGCGAGGGGCAACTGCTTGAACTTCACTACCCAGAAGCCCTGTGTGGTGACGTCAGTAAACCGGTCTGTGATGCCTCATACCGAAGGAAACCAAAGAGCTAACGTTGGGGAGTCCAGCTTCCTCTTCTGGATTTCCCTCTTCAGTCTGGATCGGTCACTTCCTGTGTGGAGGAGATCTCCCACCAGGGACCAAACCGACACTCAGGATTGAATTTGGACCAATAGGGTGAATCTACGGTCTCAGGTAGTGGGGATGGGATGCTCTGCTCTTCCTGGTTCAGACTGAGAAGACAACTGGAGGGTTACAGGAAAATCAGGAACTGTGCAGCTTTAACCACAATGAGATACGTAAAGTAGTAGTAAAACAGACGTTCCGTGGAATAAAAATACTTTCTGTGGCTGATTTATTAGGCTTGTCCACTGTGAGCACAGGGCCACATGCTTGCCAAATAGTAAACACCATTCAAGACCATTAAGTATCTGGTTTTAACATCCAGAGAGTCTGACAAAGTCCAAAAGTATTTTAACAGTGAAACCATATCATTGCCCCCGAATGCTCAAATGAGTAGCGAATCTCTCTGAGTAAGTTTGGAGGAATCTGCCTCCTACCTTTGGTGAAAACCCCAGAGGTCGATGCGTCACCCTTTGGTAGGGAGCTGATGGACAACATGTGGCCACTACGACTCAGAGAGAGAGACATAGACAGATACAGAGAGACAGAGAGAGAGAGAGAGAGAGAGAGATGTTATTCGGTGCTTTCGTTCTAACGCATTGCCTAATTTCATTGTGATGAGCAATGTGACAACAATGTGCGTTTTACTAATATAGTTATAAAGTTCAAGGTCGTGAAATATAAAGCAATAACAGAAACAAGAACCAACGTGACACCAGAACAAGAGATGCAACATTTCATTCAAAGTAAGCTTTATAAGGGTCAGAAACAGAACAACTATTACAGTCAATTATAGTTGTTTTTGAAGTCTCATGCAGACATAAAACATACCATCACTGTTGGGTTCATACACATGCATGATGGAGGCGGCTGGTCTCCCCTCCTTTCCTCTTAAAACTCCATGCGGGTTTGGCTTCCATTAAAACACCAGAGAACAAGAGTTTTCTACAAGCCTCATTGAAGATGCATGTGAAGACAGTACTTGACCTGAGAAACCGAACACCTCCCCTCGCTTCATTTAACAGGTGAATGAAACCACATCTGGGGTTCGGACGACGGCGTGAGCTCTTTTATTTTCGGCATATTTGTTTTTCGAGCGCTCGCTTCAGAAGTGAAAAACCACCTGGGGTTAACGGGGGGGGCGGGGGGGTGTTGTTGTCTCGGTACGCCATGCCAGGCGAAGGTAACGGGCTTTTAACTAGGTGCTTTTACACGCCTAGGCAAGTGGCAGCGCCCCCAGGCCGACACGAGGACGGGTTTACGAGTGACCACACAGAAGGCCGTGATTGGCCCCTGGTTTGTTGGAGGGCTAGCTGTTTATTGGCGGCGCTGTTTGGGGCCTTTACAGCCTGTGATTGCCCACTGAGGAGAGGGAGATATGGGGATCAGGTAGACCTCGAGGTGCCCCGGGTGAGACGTTTGGCGTCATCGATGATGATGTAGACGTTTAACAGACTAAAACAACCGCTCTGGTTTTTTGGATGTCGAACGCCGTCGCTCCTCCCGGCTCTCCTGATGCTGGAATGACCTTCCCACCTCGGCCAGGAGTCCTGCCGTCCACCGGGAGATGAAATCTCAGCTCTTCAGCAAATGCATCACCTCCTCTCTCATTGATTCACCTCCCATTGAATCACGTCAATATCACCTCCCATTTGCTCACATCCGCCTCCCCCATTGAATCGTATGCTTCTCTCCCATTGAATCACCTCCCATTGAATAAGCATTTTCATTCATCATCCATGATCATTCTAGGGTCATCTGTTGTCTGGGTGTTGTGACTTCTGACCCTTCACCCTTCACCACCCAACTCATTCGGGTCAATTCAATTATTTAGATGAAATGATTAAAAATGATAAAATGACATTTAACTTTAAATTGAGTTGTGCAAATAGTGAACTGTGGTGAGAGTGACACCTGGATTACAATAGTTTCTTATACATTGGGGTTATTTCTGGTTAATTCAATTATAGTAAAATTAAACTAGTACTTGTTTTGCTTGGGATCCCTGGAAACCCCTCAAGGACCCCTCTAATCCCTCAAGGACCCTTGGAAACCCCTCAAGGACCCCTCTAATCCCCTCAAGGACCCTCTCAAACCCTCTCAAAGACCCCCTCAAAGACCCCCTCAAATCCCCCTCAAGGACCCCTTGAACCCCTTCAAGGATTCCTGGGATGTACACAGCGCCGGGGTAGGTAACCACCAGGTGTGTTTTCCAGTGCGTCAGTCAGCTGTCTGGTCTCACTTTACATGTAACTCACAGCTCAGAGCTGGAACACGCTCTCCTCACTGTACTAGTACTGGAACGTAGTACTGATAGTACATAGTGCTGTACCATAGTACTGCTACTGAACCATAGTACTGCTACTGTACCATAGTATTGATACTGAACCATAGTACTGCTGCTGGACCATAGTACTGATACTGAACCATAGTACTGATACTGAACCATACTACTGCTGCTGGACCATAGTCCTGATACTGAACCATAGTACTGATACTGGACCATAGTGCTGATACTGAACCATAGTACTGATACTGAACCATAGTACTGATACTTAACCATAGTACTGCTGCTGGACCATAGTCCTGATACTGAACCATAGTACTGATACTGAACCATAGTGCTGATACTGAACCATAGTACTGATACTGAACCATAGTACTGCTACTGGACCATAGTGCTGATACTGAACCATAGTACTGATACTGAACCATAGTACTGCTGCTGGACCATAGTCCTGATACTGAACCATAGTACTGATACTGAACCATAGTACTGCTGCTGGACCATAGTCCTGATACTGAACCATAGTACTGATACTTAACCATAGTACTGCTGCTGGACCATAGTCCTGATACTGAACCATAGTACTGCTACTGGACCATAGTATTGATACTGAACCATAGTACTGCTGCTGGACCATAGTCCTGATACTGAACCATAGTACTGATACTGAACCATAGTACTGCTGCTGGACCATAGTCCTGATACTGAACCATAGTACTGATACTGAACCATAGTACTGCTGCTGGACCATAGTCCTGATACTGAACCATAGTACTGCTACTGGACCATAGTGCTGATACTGAACCATAGTACTGCTGCTGGACCATAGTACTGATACTGAAACATAGTACTGCTACTGTACTGCTATAGTACTGCTACTGGACCATAGTACTGATACTGAACCATAGTACTGCTCCTGGACCATAGTACTGATACTGAACCATAGTACTGCTGCTGGACCATAGTACTGATACAAGACCATAGTACTTACATAGTACTGGTATAGCCGGCTCCATGGTAACATAAAACACATCTACATCAGAGATGTTTTGGTGCTGAAGCCTCTGTTAGCACGTCAACCTGCACAAAGTCAGACTGAACATTGTGTTTTGGGAGTGAACCATTTTAAACTGTGTTTCTCTCTCTCTTGCCCTGCCTACCTCTGGGGATTCAAACTGGCAACCTTCTGCCCACAAGCCTGGTTCTCTAACCTCTCTAACCTCATGGACACGAAGCAGGAGAACCGTTGGAGAACCATCTTGCCTCTTTAAGTGCGTTCTGCACTTCTGCAGCCCAGGCGGCAGCAGAAGTGACAGCTGCAGGTGGCGGTCCGGGGCTTCAGAGAGCCAACAGGCAGAACAGCAACTGTTGGCTCAACGCCCGCGGATAAATAATAAACCAACTGTGAGCTCAGCGGCGCTCTTCAGGAAGAACAGAGAACAAGCCCAAATGCAGATGGAGGTGAGGGGGGGGGGGGGGGTGCATGACTTGTGGCAGAATTTTAAACCCCTGCACTCGCGGTTTGGCACAGAACGATTAGGTCTGGGTTTTAATTAAACAGATGTCGCCATGAATATTTCAACTTTTGAGCAACATGATATCGGACTGCGGTGATGTCATACGCGCCGGGATCAGCCAATAAGCCGGGAGCACGTGCAAAGGGCACGCTGACCACATCGACGTCGCACTCATCTGGAAGTCCTGTACGTATGGAGACGAATGGATGGATGAACCTCACTGTGCCTCGTGCGGGTCTGCCGAGGGTCCAGGGTCTCTACGGGGAGGAGCCGAGGTCCTGATGAAGGGAAGTCCTGATCAGCGTTCTCCTTGTCCAGGGATGCTCTAGTTTAGTACCGGTGCTGAGCACTCCTGGTTTATCCATTGAGGTGAAAACAACATTAATTATGAGGGTTCAATCCGATGTAAGTGTTTGATGTCACCGGCCAGAAAACTACATATCCCATGGAGCCATGCAGCAAAATGTTCAAATAACTTCAATGTTCCTCATCTCGTCCCTAAACACATCAGTAGCTAGACTGTGATAGAGGTGTGCTGTGTGAGGACGTAGTAGTAGTAGTATTAGTAGTAGTAGTATTAGTAGTAATGTTAGTAGTAGTAGTAGTAGTAGTAGTAGTACAACCAGTAGTATTAGTAAGAGTAGTAGTAATAGTCGTAGTAGTAATAGTTATAGTAAAACCAGTAGTAGTAGTAATAGTAATAGCAGTAGTTATAGTAGTAGTAATAGTAGTAGTACTACTACTACTATCTCAGGCATCTGGTCTGTCAGCACAGAAACTCTAGCTGCCTTCCTGTGTTGCTGCTCACCATTAACTTAAACAAATGTTGTGGTATTTTTAGCCTTCTGTATTACCGTCTCAGCAGAGAGGACCCCCATCACCACCACCACCCCCGACCCCATCACCACCACCACCCCCCAGAACCCCCCCGGTGTCCCGATCCCCCGTAACCTGAACCCAGTTCAAACCGTAACGGGACCAATAACAGTGACGGCCAGGCCATCCCGTCCTGCATCCAGGTGATGCTCAGGTTTTCCACTGGGGTCAGTGGGAAATGTTCTAGAAGCTGTGTGTGTGTGTGTGTGTGTGTGTGTGTGTGTGTGTGTGTGTGTGTGCGCGCGCGCATTTGATTCACTTCTTTAACCACACTCCACACTTGTACTTTCTGATATGCAGTTATATACTTTATATACTCTCAACTGTGAGATATTTTTACTCACGCTGAGATGCATCATTGGATGAAATGTTGCTCTATAAATAAATTGGACTTGACTCCCCAGTGGCTCAGTGGATCAACCAGCCTCGGCCTCCACACTATTTTTAACAAAAACCTCAGTAACGCCAAAACAGCCGCCCAGTATCCGCCCTGCTGGACGCCCAGAGGAGGTAAATCCAGCCTGGAACCGGCTGGGGCAGGTTGGAGCCCAGGGGCAACAAGAGCACATCCTGGATATATGTATGTAAGTATGTATATATTTATATATATAAATATATATTGTGCATACATGTGCATCATATTTTTTAGACATCCTTATATTTTCTCATGTGTTATTTAAGGTACGTGTTGATTTTTTATTTTCACACTTCATATATTTCTTAATTTTCATTTGTTTCTTCTTTCTCTCAGTATGTTCTGTTGTCAGTAATAGTATTGATAGTGATAGTAGTGGTGTAGTGGATCACTGCTCCTTGGTTGTAACTACAATAACAGCAGTACTTTTGAAATGAGTAACAAGTTGGAGCTCAACGCTGCTAGCGCCAGCCTCCACTGAATCCCAGAGGACGGTGAATCTACAGCGATGAGCCAACATGGAGCCAGAGGTGGAGGAGGTGTTGGTGGGGAGATCAAGTGGTGTTGTGGTGGGTGGGTGGGTGGGGAGCCACACCTCCCCCCTAAACCCTGAACTCCCCCCCCATACCAATATCTCCAGATGCCCCACGATGACAGAGCCCCCCGCCATCGACCACAGCAGGCCACTTGGCATTGACGTGAGTTGTCGGTCCTCCCCGAGGCCGGAGCGTGCCAGGCGACAGCTGCAGGGCTCAGGGTCTCTACTGAACCACCACCGCCCGCCCTATTAACCCCCCCCCCCCCGCCCCCCCGCCCACTACCACGGGCCACGCGGGGTCCCGTCCTCGTCAATACGACCATTGTTGTGCTCCAGGCCGACTAAGCCCTCCATATCAGAGGGATGAAGCCCCCCACCACTGGCCGGGGGCCACGGTGTGTTAACACGACCAGTTGGGCCCGAGCGGCCCGGCCCCTGGACGGGAGTGATGGACTGTACTTTGATAGCGCAGCAGCTGTTTGCCGTGTCGAGGGAGAGAGGGAGGAGAGTATATGAGGAGTTCATTTCCAAAACTCAAGTTCACTATTCAGTTTGAATCAAATCTAGCGGTTCTCTACTAGTTCTCTACTCTCCGCCGTGATGCAGTGAAATGTATTTGTTCATTTAATTTCTATACAAACCAGTAGAAGTTATCATTATTCTTCATAGTCCACCGTCCCCTTCTGGTGTTAAAAGTTCCAGAAATAGATTTTATTTTGTGTTCTAAATCATTTAGTCTGAGTTGGACGTTGGAACAAAACTGATCTTTGCCTCTGTGGTCTCAGTGGAGGAAACAGCATCGTTTCATCAGAACAGCTCAATAAAACACGTAGGCCACCGTTACGTAATTTCGGCGACTCTGAAAGTGAAGGACAGGAATTTACTGCAGGTAAATTCCGGTGAAGAACCAGATATGTAATTGGCATGTTGCTATGGACGCGGCGTGACCTTTGACCCCAGGTGGGTTTTTTGCGTCCCGTGCCATCAGAGGATCCCAATGACGCGTCCGACTGCCATGTCACGCTACATGTCACGTGCCTCAGTGCCACGGTATGTACAACCCTGTTTACAAGTCTTCCTTCATGTATTTCTCCTGCATTAGACAACTCAACTCTTCCTCTACAGCAGAACCAAGTCAGTTTATCTGAACACCAAGCTGGTTTGTTTCTTAACCAGCTGGTTAGCAGACTAACCCCTGCAGCAGTTTATCCTCCATAATACATCTTTAAAACATTTATTTACTGCCAGAAAAACAGTTTTAACTATGTTACCTGCAACAGGCGCTTCAACATGCTACAGTATGAACTCTCATTTCAATGGATGCTAGAAATGTGTTTTGTACCCAAACTGGATGTATGTGACAGTACCAGTACTATGGTATACTATCAGTACCAGTTCTATAGTCCAGTATAAGTACTATAGTCCAGTATCAGTACCAGTACTACAGTATAGTATCAGTACTATGGTCCAGTATCAGTACTGGTACTACAGTCCAGTATAAGTACTATGGTCCAGTAGCAGCACCAGTACTATAGTACAGTACCAGTATCAGGACTGGTTCTGCAGTAGACCAGTATGTCATCCCAGTCCGTCCTGGTCCGCTCCTTGAGGGAAACCATACCAGTGTATCTGTGATTTACTGGTGGTGAGGCCTGCTGGTCAGAGGGCAGGGCTCTGGTTGCTGCCTGGAGGAACACGACACCCACATCTCTGACTCCCCGAGGACCTGGAACTCACCTGCATCAGCACCTTGCAACACACACACCCCCACACACACACACACGAACACACACACACACACACACACACACACACACACACACACACACACACACACTTCTGAGAAATCCAACTCAAGAATGTGCTTGGTTGGAGGATTTGGTCGGTGAATGAAGTGCAACTGAACTTCATGACCAGAATCTCAAAGACGACCCTACCCTAACTCTACCCTACTCTACTCTACTCTACCCTACTCTATTCTACTCTACCCTATTCTCCCCTACTCTACTCTACCCTAACTCTACCCTACTCTACTCTACTCTACCCTAACTCTACCCTACTCTACTCTACTCTACCCTACTCTGCTCTACTCTACCCTAACTCTACCCTACTCTACCCTACTCTACCCTACCCTAACTCTACCCTACTCTATTCTACTCTACCCTATTCTACCCTACTCTACTCTACCCTACCCTAACTCTACCCTACTCTACTCTACCCTACTCTGCTCTACTCTACCCTACTCTACCCTACTCTACCCTAACTCTACTCTACTCTACCCTACTCTACTCTTCTCTATCCTACTCTACCCTACTCTACTCTACTCTACCCTACCCTACTCTACTCTACCCTACTCTACTCTACTCTACTCTATCCTACTCTACCCTACCCTACTCTACTCTACTCTACCCTACTCTACTCAACTCTACTCTACCCTACCCTACTCTAATCTACTCTACTCTACTCTATCCATATACTCTACTGTCCATATAAACAGTTGTCTGTCTGTCTGTCTGTCTGTCTGTCTCTCTGTCTGTCTGTCAATATAAACAGTTGTCTGTCTGTCTGTTCATATAAACAGTTGCCTGTCTGTTTGTCCATATAAGAAGTTGTCTGTCTGTCTGTCTGTCTGTCTGTCTGTCTGTCTGTCTGTCCATAAACAGTAAACAGTTAGTTGTCTTCCTCAGTATATTTATTTATTAGTGGTATAATATTTATTAGTATTTTTAGAGACTGAATTCAGAAAATGTGTCTTTGTTATGGCTCATCATTTAAAACTCATTTGTTTTCTTTTACCTACTTTATTCCTTTATTCCCAGCATGCATTGGGACCGGTCACCAATCCATCACAGACACACTCACACTACGTCACATCACACCGTCTGGCTGCAGATGGTTGCCTCCCGCTGGGCCGTCCAGTCTGGTGTGGGCGGGTTCATTCGTGTGACAGTTCGGACTAGACTTGTGAATGAAGCATCTCGCCGCCGCGTCGCCCCGCCGCTCATCACGCCAGTCAGGGTCATTTGTCAGGATAGCTGGATGTGAGTAGCTTCATGTCAGTCAGACTCAACGCTGTAGGAGTTAAGGTTCAAGGTTCCTTCAATTATAGCGCCTCCATCAGGGCAATCTGTGTAATTAAAACATAACAGTGCCAAAATGACTGAGGTCTGACGTTTCTGGCCCTGGTGTATGTCAGTCTGAGGTCTTCAATGTCTGATATTGGTCAAGGTCTGATCCAGATCAAGGTCTGATCCAGGTCCAGACCTCAGACTCACATCATTTATTTCTGAAGCATTTAAAGGTCAAAGAGCCATCATGCTTAATGATATGGGTTACAGCACTGTGTGTGTGTGTGTGTGTGTGTGTAGTTAATAGTTGTATGCTTCCTCTCCAAGCACTAGAGGGAGCTCTTGACTCGTTATTCCAGCGCTGCACGTGTATTACAGTTTTTCTCAACTGCTAAAACACTAAACCCCATTCTCTGAACCAAATGCTCAGTTGGCCTAAACCCATTTGTTGAATCAATCACTCTTTTGGCAAAACTCATTCTCACTCACTAAAACACATTTCGCACTGTGATGCACTTGTGTGCAAAATGGTGAACACGGGCGGCAAAAGTTAAACACAACTACAACACAGTTGTCATCGTTTACACACAACAACTCAAAATTGTTCACACTTGTTTCAAATGATGTGATCAAACCAATTGGACAGAATATAAGCCAGTTCAGAGTTTACTGTAATGTCTTTTCATTTAGAGTTTTTTTTGTTCTTTGGGCTTACTGTATTTTTGCTGCTGAATATACAGACATTCAATACTGTATTACTTGCAGTACTTACAGTATACAATATATTCACCGTACTAAATTGTGATTACAATACTTTTTTTATTTATTGCAAAATGCCTTTATATACAATAAACAGGTTTTTCTGTACCTACATGCCCTGGACGCTGTGTTCTCAATTTTCTGACGTAGTGTCTAAGGAATGCTCTGTAGTGTTTATATATTGACTGGCTGTGTGTATGATCTGAAAGCATTGTTTGATTTTGAGCACAGATTCAATGGTTTTGAGGCGATTGTTTGATTCTGAGGTTTTGTGACTGTAGTTTGAAGATTTGGTTTTGTGTTTGAAGCTTTGAGAAAATGGGTGAAGGTTTCAAGAAATGTCTTAGCAATTGAGAAAAACTGTAAGAGATGACATGTAAAGATAATAGACTATAATATCATCACCATAAAACTCTGCAGTGTTCAGTTGATTCTCCATCCCATAATGATCTTAACAGCCCGGTGAAGCCCATGCAGCGGTCGAGGATCAGATCCCAGATCTTTAGTGCTGGGAAGATCTATTGATCACTTCGTGGGCTATTCTTGTAACTCAGATCAATCATTAATGAATCTTCTGCACGTGAAACCACCAAGCTAGTGGAGCTGCTCCTGGTTCACCGTGCTCTATTATATATATATCATATATATCTATATGTCTTTATGTTTCAAATGTAGTGATCATATTCAAGTTATCAATAGTTATTAACTATCTATAAGTAAATCCATTTACGTCAGTAATCCAGTCTATCGGCATGTTTTTATAACCTCAGAACTGTTTGGATTCTATTTTGTTGATTTATTTTCATTGTTTTTATTATTTTTTGCAATTTGTTTTTATTGCTTATTTTATATTTTATTTTCATGCTTGTATTTTATTTCCTGTCCCGACCCACTTTCCCCACGCGGATCAATAAAGTTTCATTGAATGTTTTCTCAGACTGAACGATCTTGATATAAATCCACCAGGAGTTTGTGTTCGTGCCAAACGCTCCACTTGACGACTCGTTTCCAAAATAACCGGCAGATGAATAGTGTTTTTTTTTCTACAGCGACTGATGATGATGGAGGAGATGCTGTGAAGGTGAGCTGTGATTGGTCAGCAGCTTAGTCCTCTAATTGGGTTTTTAATGGATTAGAGTCAAAGTCCCAGTTGAGTCTGATCCTGAGTACACAGAGACTCTGATACAACTGAGACATGGGGTGTGTGTGTGTATGTGTGCGCGTGTGTGTGTGTGTGTGTGTGTGTGTGTGTGTGTGTGTGCGCTTACATGCATGTGGTGCAATGTGGTGTCTACAGTGTGTGTGTGAACATATATGTGTTTGTGTGTGTATACAGTTCAGTATGTCCCCTTGTTTCGTCCTGCTCAGTTATGTGTGTGTGTGTGTGTGTGTGTGTGTGTGTGTGTGTGTGTGTGTGTGTGTGTGTGTGTGTGTGTGTGGTGGGGCATCATGTCAGTCCTGGCTCGTCTCTCCGTCCCTCAGCCAAACCAAACCACGGGGGCTTTTATTCCTCGGGCTCTGATTGGTCGGTGAAGAGCCTGTCTCCAGAAATCACTCTAATCCTCTTAGATAAAACAGAGTCCTCGTCCAATCCCTGCTGCAATCCCTCCCTCCCTCCCTGTCTCCCTCTCCCTCCCTCCCTGTCTGTCTCCCTCTCCCTCCCTCCCTGTCTGTCTGTCTCTCCCCCCCTCCCTCCCTGTCTCTCTCTCTCCCTCTCTCTCTGCCTGTCTGTCCGTCTCTCTCTTTCTCTCTCTCTCTCTGTCTGTCTCTCTCTCGCTTCCTCTCTGCCCCCCCCCCCCATTCCCCTCGGGTGGGAGGGAGTTTTTAATCCAAGTGGATTACGTTGTAAATTGGGCGACAGTGGAGGCAAGCGGCTGCAAAATCAATGACGGGCTTCCAGTTCCTGGGTTTCTGTTTCCTGCGTGGTGGGATCGTAACCTGGCGGTTGGTTCTGGTCTGATGAGGAGCCTGGAGAACCTTGAAGGAACCTGGAGGTCCTTGAGGAGCCGGTAGGAGGAAGCCGGTCAATGTGACGGACCTGACAAACTTCTACCCATCAGGTCCTTGGAGTTTCGGTGGTGGACCGACTCGCCCCTCTGATTTCCAGAGCCTCTTCTTCTTCTCCTGCTTTGAAGTTAGGTTCTTCTTCTTCCTCAGTTTGGCCCGGACGTCTCTAATGTCATAAAAGATCTTTTGAAAAAGGGTCAACAGTCATAAAAAGTTTTCAGAGGATGAGAAGATAACCAGAGGACCGTGGGAAGATGCCAGCAGCAGGGAGGGTTTCTCAGGACGTGGTGGAGAACTTTCAGGGTCGCTGGTCCAGGAGACTCCACAACGGGAACATCGTCTTCTTGCTTTAGCCAACATGAGAAAGCCTTTCCCTCCAAACTCTTTAGCATCCTCTTGAACTCTCAGAACCCCCCCCCCCCCCCCCCCCCCCCCCCCCCACCCCCCGAAGCTGCGCTGCTCTTGAAACGACTGCTTGAATCGAAGCCGTGTGGCTCTGGAGGACGCAGCAGGATGAAGGTCACGACTGCAGGCGTGGGGACGGTCCTGTGGATCCTGGGACTCTTCTGGTTGTGGACGACAGCACAGGCTCAGATGAAGATCCCACCAGAGACGTAAGTGTCTGAATCATCTCCCTCTCCTGTTTCCTCCACTGACTCTAAAAATACACCTTTACTACCGTTCCTCCTAGATCATTACCGGGATGCAGGAATACTCTAGTACATACAATACTTGTATAATACTAGTTTTTTGCTATTTGGATAACAGCAGCAGCTAAATGCTAGTAGTCAAAATGTGGTGGTGGTGCTTCTAAACGTCACCCTGATCCAGTCATGATGTTCTTTCTGTCCAGGTTGCAGGATTTGGTCTGATAAATGTTGTAGATCACAGTAACGAGTTCCCCAATGCTATACATCCATTATGAGGAGACAAAATCATTACCTGAAGTTCACCGGTCAATATCAAGTTTGTGCCATCGAATCAAATGAAACTCTAAAAACGTTATTGATCCCTGTGGAGAAATTAGGTTGTTGCAGAAGCAAAAGTGATTCAGAAGATTCAGAAGGGAAAAGGGCGAATAGAAGAGAAGCAGATATAAAATAAATAACACTATTTATGTATGTTAAAAATGAATACAAACAATAAATACAAGGAATACAAACAATAAAGCAATAAAGCAAACCGTGGGGTCCTTGAAATTCACTCTGGCGTCAATTTAAACACACATTATGTAGGCTGTATAGTATAGTATAGTATAGTATATGTATAGTATAGTGTAGTATAGTAAAGTGTAGTGTAGTGTAGTGTAGTGTAGTGTAGTGTAGTATAGTAAAGTATATGTATAGTATAGTATAGTGTAATATAGTAAAGTATATGTATTGTATAGTATAGTATATGTATATGTATGTATAGTATATGTATAGTGTAGTATAGTAAAGTGTAGTGTAGTGTAGTGTAGTATAGTGTAGTATAGTAAAGTATATGTATTGTATAGTATAGTATATGTATATGTATGTATAGTATATGTATAGTATAGTATATGTATAGTATATTAAAGTATAGTATAGTATAGTATAGTATATGTATAGTATAGTACAGTAAAGTATAGTATAGTGTAGTATAGTATAGTATATGTATAGTATAGTGTAGTATAGTGTAGTATAGTATAGTATATGTATAGTATATGTATAGTATAGTATAGCATAATATTGTATAGTATAGTATAATATAGTATTGTGTATGTATACGTTTACACATAATAATAAAATTGAAAAAATACAAAATAAAAATATCAGTATGTATACAGTTATACAGAATGAAATAGTTAAACCATTATGAAAAAAAACTGAAAATATAGTATATACATCTACAGTCATCAACAGTGTATTAACAAGTTTACAGAAGACTGAAGTTACCACCAACCCGTCTGGTAGATTCTGTCAGTAGCTGGTAAGTTAGTCGACTCTTTAGCCTCTGGCAGGAAACCAGACGTTGTTAGTTGTTTTCTATTCTAGTTCTACTTCTCGTTTCTATTCTAGTTCTCATAACATATCTCAATAATATGTCAGGTGCCATCGTGACCGCATGGTTTGTATGTAATTATTGTGTCATATTGATATGACAATCACCTGAAGGAAAGGAAAGGAAAGGAAAGGAAAGGAAAGGAAAGGAAAGGAAAGGAAAGGAAAGGAAAGGAAAGGAAAGGAAAGGAAAGGAAAGATGCTGAAAATATCAAATTAAGAGACTCTTGGATCCAAGATCTAAAGTACTGACTATATGAATGCCTAAGATTTCAGGCATTTAGATACTTTCATCCACTGAGACGCAGAATGAATGAACAGTAGAATGGGCTAATCAGTTCAGTTTCAACCAATAGTAGGAGGTCAAAGGTCAGAGGTCACAGCATCCTGACAAGAGAAGAAACAAATAATCCTGTGACCCTTAAATGATCTTGCATGATGGAGAGGTGATGGGAAAGAAACGAGAGTGAAGAGACAGAGGCAGAAAAGATGACATTTCAGACAAAAGCACATTAGAGTAGAGCTGATGGGAGGTGGGGGAGGGCTGATGGGAGGTGGGGGGGGCTACAGGGAGATGTGAAAGATTTCTTGAGGAGTCAAGACTAAAAGAATTATTTTTGTCTGACACAAAGCTTCAATAAACCAGACTGCTGTCAGACGCTGACCCTGATTCTCCTTCCCTCTCCTCTCCTTTCCTTTCCTCTCCTCCATCTTTCCTCGTCTCCTTTCCTCTCCTTTCCTTTTGTCTCTTTTCCTTTCCTTTCCTCCTCTCCTTTGCGTCCCGTCTCCCCATCCCTCTCCTTTCCTCTCCTCCTCCTCTCCTCTCATCCCTCTCTCATTTTGTTTCCTTTCCTTTCCCATCTCCTCTCCTCTACTCCTCCTTCCTTCCTTTCCTCTAATTGTCTCCCTTCCTTTCTTTCCTCTCCTCCCTCTTTCCTTTCCTTTCCTCTCTCCTGGGAGATGAGATGATGAGACTGAGCTAGGAGGTTGAAGGTTTGAATCCCTGAAGCAGCTGAGAAAATATGGCTAGGGAAAGTGAATGAGTAATGTTGTCCCCTCCATCAACAGTAGTGCCCTTGAGCAAGGCACTGAACCCCTACTGGTCCAGTGGCCACCAGTAGAACACTGGTTGTACTGGTCAGACGCCAGTATGAATGTGAAGCACGGCGTCGCTACAACGTTGCTAGAACACAGTAAGCATGCTAGGTTGAGTGCTCAGTCTGTCCTAGCCTGTTCTATTCTGTCCTAGTCTATTCTAGTCTGTCCTAGCCTGTCCTAGCCTGTTCTAGTCTGTCCTAGTCTGTCCTAGTCTTTCCTATCCTGTCCTAGTCTGTCCTAGTTTGTTCTAGTCTGTCCTAGCCTGTCCTAGTCAGTTCAAG
This sequence comes from Hoplostethus mediterraneus, assembly GCA_034670385.1. Classification (NCBI taxonomy): domain Eukaryota; kingdom Metazoa; phylum Chordata; class Actinopteri; order Trachichthyiformes; family Trachichthyidae; genus Hoplostethus; species Hoplostethus mediterraneus. The sequence continues at coordinate 499,827 of JAXDDW010000125.1, read as the reverse complement.
CCTGTCCTAGCCTTTCCTAGTCTGTAAAAAGTTCCCAGATTGTAAGAAGTTATTTTACCTCTACTGACTTGGAACATTTCGTGCATTTTAAAAGTACCACCAACAAGGTTCTATTTAGAACCATTTGAACATGGTGCTATAGAGAACATTGTACCACTGTAACAGGGTTTGTTCACTGAATAGGGTTTTGGTACTATTTACAACGGTTTGTTCAGAGGCTAGAAGTTCTGGCTCCAGTGTGGTGGGGGGAAGCTCAACACTGCGTCATGTAGGGCGTCATGTAGGGCGTCATGTAGGGCGTCCAGCATTTTTATTTTTTTTTATTTTATATCTTAAGTATGTTTTGACATTTTGTACTTTACTACATTATAAAAACAGCATCCATTACAGAGCACTCATCTCATAGGTTCTGCAGAAGCACTGCATCAGAAACTGGAGAGTATTATTTTAAGTAAATTTCAGCAGAGTAACCGTCAGGGTATTTTAGTCCGCTGCCTATGAGCTTCCTGGGAGGACACAGTCCCACCTACATGACCATCTGTGGGCCAGCTTGGCTTCCTGGCCACCGGCCCTCCCCAATCAGCCCGGTCGGTATCCAGCCTGACCCACATTCATCATCCGACTGCCACACACCTCCTGAACAAAACACTATCGGACCACCAGGGAAGCAATGATCCAGCCAAACTCACTCTGCCCAGAATACAGGTTAACACGGATTCATAGTATACATCATAGTAAGTGTCAAAATGATGTATGATATATAGATGGAGTATTTAAAGGGGGAAAAAAAACATTAAAGAACAATTTTCTTTTTTTAGAATGTTGGCCACACACTTTGCTCAAAGGCAGTAAAGCATTACTCATTTACTTTCCCCAGCCAGCCCAGGGATTTGAACAAGTGACTTTCAGATTATAAACTTCTCTAACCTCTGATTTACCATTAAGTCACTGCACTGTCACGACTGTCACTCACTGGACTGCTGACCATTTTGTTCCATCTCTTCTCTGGATGCTGTGACCTCTGACCCTTGACCTCTTTGCTGTTGGTTGGTTGTAATTTTGGTGAGCTGGGAATTGAAGCTCATCCTACTGTTGACCTCTAAGTGTGTTTACTTGCACATTCATATTCCCAATTTGGGACTTATGAGACTATAAACAGTATAACTGAATACATGGAGCTAGTCTGCCAACCGCTGCCACATGCCAGAATGTACCGGTTAATATTGGCATAAACCAGCAAGCATATTCAGGTTGTTCATATTCGGGATATGGGCTTATGCCAGTTATTGTAAACGAGATATTGTGTTTACATGTGACAACTCATGAATATTTTAATATCTGTAATATAAACATTATATTAATGTGCATGGAAACACACTGATTGGATAAGAGCATCAGCTAAATGACTAAAATGTAAACTGTAAACCTTTAAACCAGGAGCTGGTGGCCACAGAGGGATTTGTATAGGATTATGGCCGAGTGGTTGGAGGGATCATCCTGTAACTGAAGGCTAACAGGGTCAATTCCCCCACAGACAAGGTGTGTCCATCAACAGGAGCAACACACTGGACCCCAAGTCACTCTGGATACGAACCAAAGTTAAATGTAAAATATACATGGGTCCTACTGCCCTCTGCTTACTAACAAGATGCAAAAAAGTCATTAGGTCCTATGGCTACTGCAGCAATCTCCACCTATCAATTATGCTCTTAAGCAAGGCACTTAAACCCCAAATCTGCATCTTGGTTGAATAAAAAGCTCAGAATGTGTCACGTCTTATATTTAGTGTAAGTGAAGGACAGAGACAGGTAAAGAAGGATTTTGAAGCATTGAGATAATTGAGGATGATCTTCCCAAGTTGTCTTCGAGAGAACTTCTCAACTAAGAAGTGTCTTTAGAGTTTGAGAATGGACTGGCTGGCAGATATTACATCAAACATGTTATGGAGGACACAAGAACGCAAATTGAGAGAGACCAAATGTAGCTTGTTAGTGTCTGGCCAGCTAACCATCACTGTCTTGTTGTACATCTGATTAGCACAATAGCTAACGTATCTAGTAGAAGCTAGCGTTAGCAGTGGCTAGTAGTCCCATGTTAACAGTAACTAAACTAGCCTGCTGGCTAGCTAGCTAGCTAACAGTTTGTTCAGGTTAACTGAGCTGACTCTTCTCCAGCTCCACCACAACAACCTGGTTCAGATAGCTCTCTTTCTCTAATCTGGTTCTGATATATGTAGACATCATTAACTAACAGATGATTCTCCAGTGGATCCATGATGGATCAGACTGGTTGGTAGTACATTTGTGTTGCAACGGTAAAGCCTCTATTTGACGTTTCCCAGGTCACCTTTGTGTTGAGTGAGTTGTGTGACTCTTGGGACCTTGTATACGTGGGCGTTGATGGTAGAATCAGCATTGAGTACGGCGCCACTGAACCCAGTGATTAATGTCCAGAACAGATGGACCAATAAAACTCTATTCTCTCTCAACACATGCTGGGTAAACACACACACACACACACACACACACTCATATATATATATATATATATAAATATATATATATACACACTCTGCCATTACGCTGCACTGAAGCACGACTGTGTGTGAGAGAGTGTGTGTCATGTTGGGAACCCCCAGCTGATGCCATGGTGTGTTAATCCTGTATGTGCTATTTTGTATACCACCTGGAACTACCCGTACCGCACACACACACACACACACACACACACACACACACACACACACACACACACACACACAGTAGAGGCTGCCAATCTTCTCAGCGATGGTTGTTTATTTACAGTAATTACAGTAATGTCTTAGTATGACTGAGGTAAAGACCTGCTGATGTAAATCCTCGTGGCATCTTAAATATGAATTTGAATTCGGAGCAGGAAGTGAGTGGCGGTGGCGGCGGCGGCGGCACTGCCCTCTCCCTGGCTCTGTGTCGGGTTATTCTGAGGCCTGTGTTTAGTGGACACCTGGAGCTCGGTGTTGACCCAGATTGGTGAATAACAGATTATCCCAATCGCTTTCACCGCCGTCATATTAATGCCCGTTTTCTGCCTTTCCTCAACACATGATGGATCACACTGGTTTATCTGCTGGTTAGTTAGTAGTACCAATATGATGAGATGAGACTCAACTTGGGCTGGTAATAATGATGATATTACTACTATTACAACTACTACTAGTACTACTACTACTATTACTACTACAATTCACCTTGTATCTCTTCCTTTAATCTTTTATTATTAGTTTTAATCTTTTACGTTTCTCCACTTTTTATCTGTGCACTATGTGCTATATAAATATATTTTGATTTTGACTTGGTACTACTACCTTTTCTACTACTACTACTACTACTACTACTACTACTACTATTGATTATGTAACTACCATTAATTCTACAACTACCCCTATTGTCTCCCTCGAAACAATAAATGGTGTTGGATTTTTGTTACTTATATTCTGTATCTTGTACTTTGTGTCTTGTGTTTTGTATGTTGTGTTTTGAGTGTGTGCTGATCCTGGGTCTGTCTGTTTCAGGGTGCAGCAGTGGGCCTCAGTGTTCTCCGTTAAGCTCCGGGAAGTTACAACCAAATACTCCGGCTCTCTGCTGCTGCAGAAGGTAAATGAAGTCCAAACCACTGAAGCAGATCTACTGGAAGAGAAATCCCCCTCACATCCTCTTCCACTGTTGCTTCAACATCACCAATAGTTGTTTTTAACAGAGTTTGAGTGTTTTAGGCGGATATTTGTTTTAATTCCAGTAAACTCTCACTATCAGAAATGACTACGGTTCATTTCTCCGAAACAGCGTGGGATTATTTTCTCAGTAAATCATTTATTTGAATTGTGAAAGTAGAAGTTAGAGGTTAAAGAGGCAGGCTGGCCGGTCCAGTGGCCATCGGTGTGTGTGTGTGTGTGTGTGTGTGACAGCATCTCTCTGTCAAACACTTACTCACAAACACACACACTCCCCATCTCTGTCTCTCTCTTGCATACACACTCGTGTACACACACATACGCACACACTCTCTCTCTCTCTCCCTCTCTCACACACAAACACACACACACACACACACAGCAGGGATCAGGGTAATGCCAGATTGAGGACCAAGCCCTCTTTACTAGCATCAGGATTTTGAGGCCTGTTCTGATTTTAGACATTCATCTATTTATCTGTCAGATTTAGATTTATCAGGGTATTTGCAGTTTGCTGGTTTAAAATAGCGACTCACCTCCTGTAGTTCAATAGTCAGATCTGATCTGAACAACATGCCTTTAAAAGGAAAAATACCCCATACCATAAAACAACTAACAGTTAAAAACAGCCACTGGTGATGTTGGTTATTTCTGGCCCGTCTAGTCATCTGGTGTTTTGTTCTTCTTCCAATCGTGGACGATGTGACGTCACGTTGAGATGTTTCCACTTTCAGTTTTTCACCACTGGAAAAACTATTGAAATCACTACCTGAAGTAAAAGCAGATGAGTTGAGGGAAAGTGAATTACCAAACATCACAGACGAGATGAGATGAGATCTAATGGTGGAAAAGGATCATGAGGGATTTTTCCTTTAACATGTAATGACATAATAACATGAAATCACCGTATTAGTAGCCTAGAGGTCAGAGTAACTGGAGGTCACCGGTTTGACCCGTCTGAGAGAAAAGGGATGCACTTTCCTCCCTCAACCACCACCAATGTGCCCTTGAGCAGGACACTCGACCCAACTCATCACATTACCTTTACATTTTAGGTATTTAGGTGATGCTCTTACCCAGAGAGTCTCCACTGAGCTCAGCAGTATCAGTTCCTGGATCACCAACATTATAAGTAATCAATAGTAAGGAGGTGAAGGGTCAGAGGTGACAAAAAATATTTGATATCAGCCATGCATACTGCATGAATATGTCTTCTTCTTCCTCTTCTTCATCTTCTTCTTATTGTTATTTTTACAGTTTTTTACAAACACTTTGTCACTAATTTCAGAACCTTGATGTCATTTTTCAAAACTCTAGACACAAAACTCAAAACGGTCATCACTTGTAACACAGGCTGTCCAATGTTCAAAACATTGCATTGTGCGTTCATATCTTTAAAGAAACCTTGCACTTGCAGAATCACTGGTTCATATAACTCATTTATCATGAAATACCAGAGGAACATTCATTTAGATCACACACACACAAGATACGGATAGTTTCACTGCTTAGTTGTCGGTACAATCATTAATTATTGTAGTACAAAATATGTGATACATGTTTCATTATGGTACTACACTGTAAAAGGACTAGTAGAGAGAATACTACAGACAGAGTGGAATCATTAAACAAAATCTGAAATGTATTGATGAAATGCAGTAAAATCACAACATAGGTGTCTTTGAATCGAAGCAAAAAAAATTAGCTGCAAAAAATAAAGATAAAAATAAAACATCAACTGCAGTGTTCCTCACCTGGCTTACTGTAAAAAGCAAAACAAAGGATTGATTACTGTACTTCTATATTTCCACCAACCCTGTCTTGTGGATTTGGCCACAAGTTCTCATCCACATCACAATGGATGTTTTCATCCCAAACATCTTGGGAAGAATCTTTGAGCATGGCGAATCCAGGCCTGACACTGGTCTGCCGTGATGTCATTGAATGCGTCATCCATGGCCTGGAGAAGGGTGACTTGTTCATCAGGACACCTATCATATACCTTCCACCTCCATGTGGAGAAAGATTCCTCAATCGGGTTAAGGAAAGGAGAGTATGGGGGTAAGTACAGGGTGGTAAATTGTGGATGGGCCTGAAACCATGCTTGCACCATTTGAGCATGGTGGAACCTGACATTATCCAATACAATACAACACCTCTCAGAAGGGGTGCTTGTCCCCTGCCATTCCTTTGACCACCACGTCTTCCTCGTCTTCCTCCTCCCACTGCTTGACTTCTATTGTGACCTGGATCACCTGCCGGTTCCATGTTATCGCTATGTTGTTGTAGGTGAATACCACTCATTTTACTGTATACTCATCATACATACAATAATGTCAAATCTGAAAACATGGTCTGGAAAGTGGTTCATGGGACCATAGTCGTCCATATCCCACCTGCAGCTGGTCCAAAATGCTGTGGCCAGGCTTCTGACTGGTTCCAAAAACAGAGACCAAATCTCCCCAGTTTTGGCCTCTCTTCACTGGCTTCCAGTTCGTTATAGAATTGATTTCAAGGTCCTACTGTTCATTTTCAAATCCCTGAACCAACTGGCACCCTCCTATATCACAGATCTCCTAAGCCCTTACACTACCTCCAGGTCTCTCAGGTCGTCTGACATAGGCCTCCTGGCCGTCCCGCGCTCAAAACTCAAAACTCAAACTCAAACTGCTTTCGCAGTTACAGCTCCTAGACTATGGAATAGCCTTCCCTCTTCCATCAGATTCGCCCCATCTGTCGATTCTTTCAAATCTCGGCTTAAAACATACTTCTACTCACTAGTGTTTGAATCTTCCTAATGGATTTTGTGCTGCTTGTATATAGTGTATATGTCTCTTATATGTACTGATCTTTGTATGCCTGCTTTCTCGTATTTCAATTTGTTATTATTTATTAGGCTTTGTACAGCACTTTGGTCAACTCTGTTGTTTTTGAATGAGCTTTATAAATAAAGCTGACTTGACTTGACTTGACTTGACTTGAATGATGATCAAATATTACATCCATAGTTATGTTCATGTTCCACGGTAATTGGTGTCAATGGATCTCGTTATCCTGAAACTTTCATGATCTAAACATGGAATATTGTTCGTCAGTTTCCATAAAACTAAGCATTAAGAGTAATGAAACAGTTACTTATCATTTTGGGGAGTTGTATCAATTGATAGTTAGATCATTGTAATGAAATGAACAGAGACTCATCTCACATGTAATGTGTGAATTTCTGTGTGTTGTATCCAAGCGATACAGAGTTTTGAAAAATGTGCATTTTGATCATCGGTTGTGAGTTTTGTGTCTAGTGTTTTGAAAAATGACATGAAGGTTCTGAAATTAGTGCCAAAGTGATTGTAAAAAAAACTGTATTACCCTCGGTTTCAGCGGAGAGTTTTAGTGTCCAACTGCTGTTTCAGAGGCTTTTCACCTCAACCACAATAAAATTCTGGGGAAAACACTGAATACTTGGAATTTTTTAATTATGGTCAAATTTATAGATCTTGAATATTGGCACAAAATATCGTCTGGGTTTGGCTCTACTCACCTCACTAAGTGGGTTACTTGGATTAATTGGGATTAGTGAATGACTTAATTGAATAATTCAGTCTAAATAACCAGAATGGTTATTGTCCTTGCTCCCAGAGAAAGCGACCCAATTGCCAGAGTGTAAGAAAGAGTCAGACTGTAAGAAATATCCACCATAGCAGGTGATTTAATCTTTGAGTCTCACAGTGCGATTCCTCTGATAAAACGAGTCAGAAACAGTCTGCCTCTCTCAGTGCTGTTTCACCTGTTTCAATAACGTTCTTGAAGTACCAGTACTCTAAAATGAGGCAGATCACTATAATGTCACTCAATTCAACAACATTCCTGCAACAAGTTGATTTGAGTTGAAACAAGTGAAATTATCTCCCCCTTAAGCAGATTGTCTCACTTGAGTCCCAATACTCAATTAAATGTCTCAAGTGTGGTCAACTCAACCACTCCTCAAGTAAAACCTTCTATCTGTCTGTCTGTCTGTCTGTCTGTCATATTCCGTGTGTTTTTTCCCCCCAGAAACTGCAAGACGTGGAGTCCATCATTAAGATTGTGGAGTTGGATGGCAGAGAGTTGGTGAATGACTACTCTGACGAAATTGAACGAATGTTGGGAAGCAAGATGAAGTCAGTGAAGGTGAAGACACAGTTCATCTTAAATATATCTGTGGCAATATTAAACCCATTAACAAATCACTACTTATATCTCAGTAATAATCAATAAATATTAATAGAGGGAATCCAGGTGATGTAACCACCACTGGCAGCCATCTTGGAGGTCATCAGCTCTGTGACCAGCTGATTGTGTTTCTGTCTGTCTCAACAGAATTTAATCTTCAATGTTAATTTCTGTCTGTTTCTACTGAACTGATCATTTCATCACTGATACATCTGTTTGATTTTGTGTTTAAATCATGTAGCTTGTTAGCTAGCTAACGATAGTATCTGGTCAGCTAACCATCACTGTCTTGTTGCTAACACATCTGATTAGCACACTAGCTAACATATTTAGTAGAAGCTAGCATTAGCAGTGGCTAGTAGTCCCATGTTAACAGTAACTAAATTAGCCTGCTGGCTAGTTAGCTGGCTAGCTAACAGTTTGTTCAGGTTACTGTTTTCACTTACTTGAACAAAAATATTATTTTGAGGCTCAACTAAACGTAATGACTCGTTAAGTTGGATGCTTCTTGCAGTGATATATTCTTAACTAACCCTAACCCTACCTATAAATGGCAAACACAACCATCCCATTGTCCCAAACACCCTCCACAACCCACAAACACCTGTTAAGCTGTAATTAGTCTTTTATGTTTGTCTGGTTAGAAACTTAGTTCCTGTCTGTGTTTTGTCCCTCAGAGGTTAGCGGAGTCGGCGGAGGACGCTGATTTGTATCATGAATTCAACGCCACTTTAAAGGTTGGTCCTATTCCTAACAAACTAGCTGGTGAGTTGATTCATGAAGCAGATTCATGACAGAGCTTTCCTGAGCATCAAATGACATGAATACAGATAAAAACAAGAAAACGTCACAAAACTACAATAGTGTAAGGGCTGGTGGAGGTCATTGGTTCCAAGTCAATCTGCAGATACTGTAGCAGATTTCGCTGTAAAGCTTTAAGTGTCACTCTGCCGCCTCAGATTGGATTAGATGAAACGTTATTGATCCTGTGAGGAAGTTGAGTCATTGCAGTAGCAAAGTAAAAGGATACAGCAAAGAAAAATGGTATATAAATAAGAATACAGCAAGAGAAGTGTGAAAAAGCATGGATTTCAGCATTAAGAGGGTGTGTGAAATAACAACAGTAGAACTTATTGAGGCAAAAAGAATATAAATATGTACAATATGAGAATATGCCAACAACCACCTTTAGAAACTTGGCATAAGGCTTTCATAGGAAGGAAAGAAAGAAAAGAGCGCTATCGGGATGCACATGAAATAAAATATCAGTAGTGAGTGAAATTCTCCATCAGAATCCAAACAATAAGACAGTTAAATATTAAATAAAATGTCTTTATCAATCTGGTTATTGTATTTAACGTCTGCCTTTGGCGGACGTTTTTATCTAATGCACCTTACCATGAATGAATATATTTTTAGTGTGGGTGGTTTCAGTAGGAATCAAAAAGTCTAGATGTTAGGACACTAGTCTAGATGTTAGGACACTAGTCTAAATCTTAGGACACTAGTCTAGATGTTAGGACTCCAGTCTAGATGTTAGGACACTAGGTGCTAGGACTCCCGTCTAGTTGTTAGGACACTAGTCTCGGTGCTAGGACACTCGTCTAGATGTTAGGACACTAGTCTAGGTGTTAGGACAGTAGTCTAAATGTTAGGACACTAGTCTAGATGTTAGGACACAAGTCTAGGTGTTAGGACACTAGTCTAGATGTTAGGACACTAGTCTAAATGTAAGGACACTAGTCTAGGTGCTAAGACACTCGTCTAGATGTCAGGACACTAGTCTAGGTGTTAGGACACTCGTATAGATGTTAGGACACTAGTCTATGTGTTAGGACACTGGTGTAAATATTAGTCTTCATCTCCTTTCCCCTCCATCAGTTTGACTACTACAACTCCATGCTGATCAACTCGATGGATGAGGACGGGAACAGCGTGGAGCTCGGTGGCGAGTTTCTCCTCGAGGAGAACGAACACTTCAACAAACTGCTGGTCAACACCCAGCAGAGCGACATCCAGATTCCCACCAACGTCTACAACAAAGGTCAAGGAGAATTCCACCATTACTGCTGTAGCACTTTTCCCTTTAGGTTGGCCGCAGCGAGCCCCAGTTGGCTTTACAGTGGAAAACAGGCTAGTGGTGATATTTGCTCTGTTTCTACTAGACCAGGGATGTCAAACTGTGTGCCATGGAGGGCCGAGAGTATGCAGGTTTTCGTTCCAACCCAAGAATACAGCAGGTGATTTCACTGATTACCACACCTTCAACCAGAGAGGAGGGACTAATCAGTGAAATCACCTGGTGTATTCTTGGGTTGGAACGAAAACCTGCATACTCTCGGCCCTCCATGGCACACAGTTTGACACCCCTGTACTAGACTGTCAGGAAGTTCAGCACCCCCCCACCCAATCTAAAACAAACTAGTGCTTCCATCCTCACCAGTTCTCCCATGCTGTCCTCTGTGTGCAGATCCCAACATCCTTAATGCCATCTATAACTCGGAGGCGTTAAACGACGTCTTCATTGGTAACTTCCTGAAGGACCCGACCCTCACCTGGCAGTACTTTGGCAGCTCCACAGGCTTCTTCAGAATCTACCCCGGTAGGTCCGCATTTAATATTAATGTCCAGAATAAAAGTTTGATTTGACAACTTTTTCTGTTGCTATTTTATTGTAACTTTAAAGGGAGGAGGAGCTTTACATTATCTAAATTCTCCATGTGAAGTAAACAAAAAACTCATACTTTTTCCTATACTTCTCATTCATTCATAATGAAATTGTTGGTTGTGTAGGTTTATACAACCCCAATTTGTTATATTCTTCTTTGTATTCTATTTTTTCTCTGTTATCTTTCAGTTTACATACTGACACGAGAATATGCTACAAGCTAATTCTGTGTCATAACATGAAACCTGTGCAGTATACACCATGAGTCCGTCATGAAGGGACTTGCACATTGTACAACTTTTACAACTAATGTGTTAAAAAGGCAATAATGTCATCAATGTCACTATAAACTGACGTAGCGTCCCTCTGTCAGGTATTAAATGGACACCAGACGCTAACGGCGTGGCGGCCTTTGACTGCAGGAACCGCAACTGGTGAGTTTGGTTTGCTGGATTTAGATGGACGGTGATTTGTTAGTTGTTGAAACTCAGTGGGTTGGGTATTTTAAAACCCAACCCACTGACTTCCGATATGGGTTATGGGTTAATCCTTACCCTGTAATTGGTTGATAGGATTGAGGGGTCTACTGTAATACTATCGGGTTAGACTGACCCACTGATCACTGGACGCCTTCTCAACATCTCGTCTCTCGTTTCACCCAGGATGTTTCTGTTTTAGACCAAGCAGTAAATACATTATTACATATTTAAACAATGCATAAACAGTAAATATCAGAAACATGCACTAGAGAAGTCCAAATGTACAAGATAATGCTTTCATTTTCGTAGACATCTACAATTTAAATGGCTAATCGGCCGTTCAGCCCACTGATGATGTGAGGGTATGATTTTACTCAACAGCTTCAGGGTGTCTATAAAACCTGTAATGAAACCAGCCTCACCCTGCATTAAATAGCTGCTAACCCTAAAACTAACATTCACCTGGTTTCAATTTAGAGTTTGAATGTCTCATGATGATCTCAATGCTGTTTCAGAGACTTTTCACCCTGGCAAGAATAAAATCCTGAGGGAGACACCAAATATTTGTATTTTTGCCATGAAATTGTTCAAATGTAAAGACATTAACTACCGGCACAAAATATCAGCCAAAATAGCCCTGCAAGATGAACAGATGCCTGTAGGAAGTGCTGGTTGTGGCTCCTGCTGTAAGACTAGTAGTGTCAGTGGGTTTGCAGGACACACAACCTAAAGCCTTTAAAAGCCTTTAAAGATCCAGAGCTTCAGTGTCTCGGTCGACGTGTCACAAGGGTCATGTGACGCACTCATTCACACTTAATTCAACAGCAGCACTTTTAACATTTAACTGCTGTCAGACAGAAAGTTTCTACATGAATAAAATGTTTCAGAATACTTATTTTCCCTTTGACACCTGAGTAATTAAATTATACAACAGGGTTTTAAGGTGAGATTAAACTTGAGGGCCCAAGGGTCCCCATAAAACTCACTCAGCATATAGATAGAAAACATGGAAACTTCAATTCAAAAAGCAAAATTGCATTCATTTGTTTTTGGCCTTCATTCGGTGGTCTGGAGCTCCTATATAAGAGCAGGACTCTGTGTGTTGGTTTAGGTTAGTTAGTCAGTGTTCAGGTGAATCCGGGTCTGTCTTGCCAGGCCTCCAGACCCTCAGAGTCCTGATGAGGGAAACCCATTGTGTCTCATCCACCAGGCAGGAAGGTAGAAGTCACACCAGCATGAGCAACTCTAGGTTGGTGCGCGGTACGTTCACAGACCAGAAAGTAGCTTGGTGATTTTCTAACTGTTGTGGCTAAAGGTTGTTTTATGGTCATAAGACAAGTGGCAAGACAAGTGTTTTACATAGTATTGGACAACTCTGAGGCATTTATGCTCAAGCGAAGTGTCGGGAGAGTTAGCTTAGAAATTATGGCAGCGCTCTGGTACAACAATATAATTGACTTCATAGAGCAAGAGGAGATGTTAACTACACTTTAGTTGTGGAGGGGGTGTAGGCAGAGGAGAAAGAGGTTGTGGTCTGTGCTTCTGGTAAAGCTAGCTGGACCAAAACAAAGAGCTACTAGCTGTTTCCATCTCCATGACAACGACAGAACGCTTGGTCCTGCCAACCAATGAAAATGTAAGACAATCAATGACGGTGTTTGCAACCTTACAAACTCCTACAGGTACAAGACACCATGGGACAACACATATTTATGTCGTTTTGATGTCATTTCTGCCATTGTAGAAGACCATTGACCATTGACCATAGACCATTGTTCCATGATCCTGATATTAACCAAACCACATCAAAACCACAAAGGCGTCATGGGAAAATCATATCCTTGCTATGTATACCTCTGAAAAGTTTGTGGAAACAAGGACCCCGGCCTGTGTTGCATCCAGGCTGAGCAGAGAGCCTTGATCCCCTGGAAAAGACTTTAAGCTGCTCTTAGGTCACTGCAGCCACATGGCACAGTCTGCCATGTATAATACAGAGCTGGATATAGCTGCATATACCACCTGAGGGACGTCATAGCCTCAGATCAATAGTCAGATTTTACTCATGGCATATTGATTGATTTAGTCTATTTACTGACTAAAGTGGCCTGTGATGTCAATCAACAAAAATAACAGTTTATTAATTTGTTTACAATAATATGTTTTGTAAATTAATTCTTCATATAAGGGCATTACTGTATCCTAGAGTTTCTTCCAACGTTGTGTCATTGGTCTGAGTTTCAATGGAGAGTTGTAGTGTCCCATGATGGCCTAAGTGCTGTTTCAGAGACTTTTCAGGGGGAAACACTGAATACTTGAATTTTTGGGGCATCAAAATGTAAAGATATTGAAAGTCGACCCCATATTCATCACATTCATCTGTCTGACCTGTTGATGACTTGAATATCAGTACAAAATATCAGTATTGGCTTTCAAAAGTCCGTATCCGTCGAACCCTTGTAGTGAGATGTTTTCCTCAAGCTAGGTTTCTATGTAGCCGTTCACCCTGGTTAAATAAATCAAACCAGATCCAGTGGATTATTAAACCTCCACCTTCTCTACCAGGTACATCCAGGCAGCCACGTCTCCGAAGGATATCATCATCATGGTGGACATCAGCGGCAGCATGAAGGGTCTGAAGATGACCATCGCCAAGCACACCATCAACACCATCCTGGACACGCTGGGCGAGAACGACTTTGTCAACGTCATCGCTGTAAGACGCACACTTCCTGACTCTACTCACACATTCACTTTTAAAGGAGCTCTTCATTTGAAACCAAAGTCAATCTGTTACGTGCATTATCTCACATTCATTTGGTTAAAGAGTTAGTAGGAATGTGTCATCTGGAGGAAATTTAATATGGGATGATCTTTATTGATCATCTAATTGAGCGGGTCATTGCAGCAGCAAACATATTTACAGATATTTGCAGTTTGCAGATTTATGAATTTATAATCCAGTACAATGAGTTTAAATGTATGATTTGCAAATGTGCACTTAATCCATGGAGTGTTAATCCAGAGGGAATAAAATGATGAGGACGAGGGAGATGGTCTGTACAGGTTTGAAGTTAGCAGTTTATAGTGACTCACATTTCAAAACAGAGTACGCTATTACAAAACATAAAATCCAATGAACTAAAGACCGTAGTGAAAGAATCAGAAGAAGAGTTAGTCAACGTGAAAAAACTGTTAGCTAGCTAGCTAACCAGCAGGCTAATTTAGTTACTATTACAGTTTTTTTCGATTGCTTTTACTCAATTTGCACAACAGATTTTCAATGTGCAAAACTCTTAACACAGAATGCTATACTGCTCATTTTGGGTTCAAAATCTAATATAGCATGCAAAATAAAAATACCGGTGTCAAATGAGAGAATATTGTGTTCAAAAGTTTATCACAGCACCAGAACATTGGATATGTTCATCGTTGAAGTTTAATTATTGGTGCATTTTTAAATACAATGGCCATTATCAAATAATGCGGTCAAACACTAAATAATTGTCATCAAAAAAGATTATGTGAGGGTCATTTCCTCATAAGTACTTCAAATGAAGTACAGCAAGCATCCCCTGTGATAGACTGAGGTATATATATATATATATATATATATAGGTTGTGTTTTTATGTAAGACAAACAAAATATTAGATTACAGTAGATTACTGTATAAGAAAGAAATCAGTAATGCAGTAAACTCAACTGAATTTTACAGTAAAAACAAAAACAACAGTAAAAGAAAAAATTACAGTAAAAGCAAAAACAACAGTAAAAGAAAAAATTACAGTAACAAAAAACAAAACAAATGCATTTCAGTGCTTAAGCAGCATTTTGCCTCTCTGCTGCATTTGGCCACAGAATCGGCCTCATCGTCTCCATGTCATTCAGGTTTCTAAGCAGCCTTTTATGTAACGGTGATGAGATTATCAATTGTGTTGCAATGCTACTAACCTGGGCAAGGTTGCTGGAAGTAATGAGACATGTCTACGAAACACCTGATGAACTGATTTAGTGACCTGCGTTTGTAGTAATAAGCATTTGAACATTGTTGTAATGTTAGGTGGCTGTACTCTGAGGATGGAGCAGATGATTTAGAGTTTTGCACTTTGTATGTCAGCATAGGATGTAGTGTCTTAGAGTATGAATTTTGAAAATCAGTTTGGCACTTTGCATTTAGAGTTTTGCATATTGAAAATACGTTGTGCAAATTGAGTCAAAGCAATCGAAAAAAACCTGTAACATAGGACTACTAGCCACTGCTAATGCTAGCTTCCTAGATACGTTAGCTAGTGTGCTAATCAGATGTGTTAACAACAAGTCAGTGATGGTTAGCTGACCAGATCTAAACACAAGTGTTGGACAGCAGAGGTACTATGAACCTGAATTGTTACTACACTCTAGTCATGACCTTTATTTCTCCAGGGAAGCTTCACTGAGCTCCATGCTGCTTCACATTAATACTAATTCACTTCAAACACTTCTTATTTTTCAAAACACTCTTACAAAGGATTAAAACACGTCAAAGGGGCGTCCTGGTGGCTCAGTGGGCTAAGGTGCATACTACATAACCGTGACGTCCTGGGTTTGAATCTGGCCCGAGACCTGCATGTCCTCTCTCACCTGATCTTTCCTGTCTCTCTCTACTGACTGTCAAATAAAGGCAAAAAGCCAAAAAATAATCTATAAAAAACACATTGAATAAGATTAAAAAAACATAAGAGGAAGGCAAGGGAAGCCATGAAAGGGAAATAAAGGGAAAGGGAAATAAAAACAAATGTTGAGAAAGCTAAGAATGAATGAGTAGACAGCAAAGGAAAGACTGTTAACATAACAACTCATCAGCTGATAAACTGTTTCTTCCTGTTTCAGTACACCGACTACGTCCGCTACGTGGAGCCGTGCTTCAAAGGCACACTGGTCCAGGCCGACTTGGACAACCGGGAGGTAAGACCTTCATCTGCTGCCTCCATGGATGTTGGAGAAGAACGATCATAAAACATCATGTGAGTTTTCTCTGAGATCTTCCTCTGATCTCACGGTTTCATATCCAGGATATTAAATGACTCTTGTTTGAGATCATGTGGAGATCTGTTGTTGTGATCAGAGTAGATCAACATGAGCTGATATGTGGTTGTTTCTCTGGAGAAAATAGTCTCATCTTGGTGTTAAAAAGAAATAAAAGGTAGAAATATGAGATTTTTTTGATTTTTGGAGTAGAAGTAGCAGCAGTCTTGTCTCCAAATCCTCCGGAGAGTTGAGTTGTATTACACAATGTATACTTTTCTGTTAACCAATTTAGTTGTGATTTTATAAACCCTGTTTTTTATATCTCACCTGCACAATTAGTATTATTTTTTTATTTTGAATATATATATATTTTTTCCTTAGTATTTTTATGTATTTATTTCTCTCTCTCAGCACTTTAAGATGCTGGTGGATGAGCTGCATGTTAAAGGAGAGGCAAAGATCAAGAAAGCCATGAAGGAATCCTTCAAAATCCTCAACGAGGTTTGTGTCGGTCGAAGCCCTCAGGGGTTAGAGGTCAACCCTCCTGTAGTATTCACACACACAAACTACAATACATGCACGAGTGTAGAATGAGGCCTGAATCTTTGGAAAAAAACTCACATAGTCGATTGATAGCTCAGCATTAAACTCAATGATGGTACTTTTAAAGGATAGTAGGAAACGTAAGGCAGGCTGAACCCTCTAGATTGTACAGATATTGAGATCTGTTTTGTGAATCATTGTCAGTGTGTCAGGACACACGGAGAACAACACTGAAGACACATTCAATGTCTCTGAGTGTTTTCTTAATAAAAGGCTTCCTGATTGGTTAACGAGGTCGTATAGTCACTCGATTCTGCTGATCTGGCACAAGGACATCATTTTAAAGGAAGGAAAAGAGGTGATGTGATTGGTCGTCGGCTCACCACACCGGCTGATGATTCCTCCTGGTCCAGCCCGGTTTCCAACGGCTTCCATTTCTGGCCACGAAATGACCAAATATCAGTGTGCAGCTTTTACTGGGTTTACGCCACGAACCATTGATTCACAAAAATAGAGACCTCTCTCTCTCTCTCTCTCTCTCTCTCTCTCTCTCTCTCTCTCTCTCTCTGTCTCTGTCTGTCTCTCTCGCTGCCTCTCTCTCTCCCTGTCTCTCTCTCTCTCTCTCTCTCTCTCTCTCTCTCTCTCTCTCTCTGTCTCTCTCTCTCTCCCTGTCTGTCTGTCTCTCTGGTTACTCTCAGTGTGTTTCTTCCTCTCCAGGCCAGGGCGAATGGCCAGGGCAGCATGTGTAACCAGGCCATCATGCTGATCACAGATGGAGCCATGGAGGACTTTGAGTCCGTCTTTGAGGAATTCAACTGGCCTGAGCGCAGGGTAGGGATGACCGACTGTAGGGTATCTACCCAGAAATATATAAGACACCCTCACAAACAGGTTATCTATAGAAATATAGAAAACATCCACACATCTAACAATCAGATTTTTTTTTATTATTATTATTATAATTTTTTTAAATGAACACTCAATACTCAAATAACTGGATATGCTTTTCAGTGTAGAGGGATTTGATGAATTTATCTGCCTGTCTGTCTGTCTGTCTGTCTGTCTGTCTGTCTGTCAGGTCCGGGTTTTCACCTATCTCATCGGTAGAGAAATGACTTTCGCCCAGAACACCAAGTGGATCGCCTGTAACAACAAAGGTCAGCAGTGTGTGTGTGTGTGTGTGTGTGTGTGTGTGTGTGTGTATTTTTGTGCGCAAATGCATTCATACGTGTGTGTGTGTGTGTGTGTGTGTGTGTGTGTGTGTGTGTGTGTGTTTCCTCAGGCTACTACACCCACATCTCCACGCTGGCCGACGTCCAGGAGAACGTCATGGAGTACCTGCACGTCCTCAGCCGACCAATGGTCATCAACCACGACCATGACATCATCTGGACGGAGGCCTACATGGACACTGTGGTGAGGCAAGCCGGCCAATCAGACACTTAAAGGAACAGTTCACCGCAAAATGAAAACGGCCAATAGCTGCTCACCAGTGGAAACCAACCGACCAACAAACACACAGCGAGCTACGATTCCACCACCGACGACGCGATGCAGTCACTTTTCAGATCCAGGAACAAAGCATTATGGGATGTATTGTCAAGATTATCTTTTATCATAAAATTGCCAGCTGAAAAAAGTGAATTTAAGGTTTCATACTCATTTAAACAAAGATACAGAGCTTTGGGTTTTCATTTAATCATTTAACAATAATTATAGTTGAACAGTGAATAAAATAGTGATTGATAATATTGATAGTATTGATAATCTACAGTACTGAGTACGTCTTAGGCACCCTTTTTATACAAATTTGGTCTTAGATGTTTATTTTCTGTTTTCTGCATCAGTGTTTTACATTACTGCTCTTTATAGAACATTTTTTGATCTTTAGAAACTTTTCATTTCATTATTTTTGAAAGCATCTTCACTTTACGGATTCTTCTAACAGTGCCAGTCCTGTATATTGGATTATTCATGGAATATATATATTCATATTATTCATGGAAGGCCTCTTGTCTGATGCGTTGTTGGAAACAAGCTTTTTCAAACTCAACCAAGCAGACAGGAAGTGGAGCTGCAGCAGCAGCAGCTAGCTCGCCGTGTGTTTGGTCGTCGTACGAAGTTCAGTAGCGTTTCCACCACATGGGGGCAGCAGATCACGACTAGTGTATGAATTTTCATCTTGGGGTGAACTGCCCCCTTTAAGAAGCATGCAGCGGTGGTCATCATCATCACATCTTCACGTCACGTCTTCATCTGTCTGTCTTCCTCCCTGTCTCTCTGCTCATTCTCCCATGATCCTCTGGGGGGCCCCCCTCCATCCCACCGGCAGCTGCCCAATACCAAGGAGGTAAAGAAGAGAACGTTGTAGTTTCACCACCAGACAATGTACAACCCACAGAAAGTCATTAGTGCATCTGTTCCATCAACTAGATCCTACAGTGTATCTGCAGTAGTACAGTAGTCTAGACTGGAGTATGAGTTACTTTATGTACTAGTACCGTCAGTGTATTTATTCCTGCAGTCCTACATCGCCCCCTACAGTACAACTTCAGATGTGCACTAGTAGATCTCAATAATCTTTTATTGTCCATAGCAGACTTCTGGATATCTGACAGCACACAGCATTACTACTCCATGATGCTTCATAGGATGGATGGACCAACCATGTTTGGACCTGAATAGATGTTTCATCACTATTAATAGGCATCACATGACCTCAAAAAGTTTCTGCTGCTTCGCTTTCATACAGTTCACACGCGCATACTGGGAGCTGCCCAGTACAACCAGCTCAGCAGTGGTTGTTGAAGAATCGGAGTGTAATGCTGTGTGCAGACATTTTCAATATATCTATATCCTGCTTTCTTCACCCAACATGTATGATATTGACGTTGACATTTCAAACCGCCTCCTCAGCTCTTCAACACCAAGGCTCAGAGCCTCCTGCTGATGACCTCGGTGGCCATGCCGGTCTTCAGCAAGAAGAAGGAGACGGTCGGTTTTTATTCAGTACTAAACGTGCCTCCGAAATACGTCACAATTGTACAATCCTAAAAAAGGATTTGTTATTTTCAACACATCTTTACTGAACCTTCGAACAACGCATTAGTGTTGCTTTTCAATGTTTAATAGCATGCGCTGAGTCAAAATGTGTTGCTGTTAATATTAATCCCCTTGACAAGTAACAAATGTGCATTTTCACACACTGGACTTGTGGATGCTTGGGAACAAACATCTTTTAAAAGCTGGAAGAATCTAAATCTAGACACAACTATGAGATGTAGAAAATATTTTAAACCTCTCTGCTCTCTAAATAGACTTTATATCTTATATTGGATCTTTCTACTTTTACAACATCAGTTTTGTTTTTAAAGCATCAGTAGTACTATTTCCCATGTTTCTGTATTTCACTTGAGTTTTTCTAACCAATGGAGTTTAGTTGATACGACACACTCCACAGGCAAAACTCATGGTATTTCTTGAGCTTCTTGGGAATCACCATATCCACCAAGTAAACGTACATGAATCTGTGTTGGTGGATTTGGTGGAAAGGCATAATGACTAAACTAACACACTGACTTATTGTCTCTTCAGGTGTCTAAACTCTGCATTGTAATGATGATTTTGACCGTGTTCCCCCGTCTCTCCAGCTGTCCCATGGGATCCTGCTGGGCGTCGTCGGCTCCGACATCCCGCTGATGGAGGTGATGAAGCTGGCTCCCCGATACATGGTGCGTTCAGGTGTCGTGGTTGTTCAGCTGTAAAGGAAATGATTTCATTCAACTTAAATCTACTTAATGTATATATCCAATTTAGTGACTCAGACCAGAGAAACTTTATTGATGCAGGGAAGATTCACAGAGCTGCTTCACATTCACATCCATCAGCAGCCGTGTGTTCTGTCCAAGCGTCTTTGAGCAAGGCACTAAACCGGCTTACTCATTCTACGTCACTAAGGCTTAGAATGAAGCTGAATGAAGCTTTTCTTGCGTTTCCATCGGTGTGTTTTCTCCTCTCCCTCAGCTGGGCGCTCATGGTTACGTCTTCCTCATCACCAACAACGGTTATATCCTGGCTCACCCTGACCTTCGACCTTTGGTGAGTTCTGCCTCTGGACACCAGAACCAATCGACACCAGTGCATCAAATTACTAGAGCTATTTTCAAATGTGAATCCGGTCTTTTATTTCATTCAAACTGGCATTAAAAAGGTCTTAAAAGGTCTTAAATCGTATCAGCTGGTGAGTCAAAATCACCACTCAGTTAAATTACATTGAAATAAACCATCAACCATGGAACAATTTTGGTAAGGCAGAACATGATGTGGTCAGAAATAATGTGCTATGTGCTTTATAGTATAATTATGTGCACCATTACACACACACACACACACACACACACACACACACACTCACTCCCTCCTCTCTCCTACAGTATAAAGACGGTAAGAAACTGAAGCCGAAGCCAAACTACAACAGTGTGGATCTGTCTGAGGTGGAGTGGGAGGATACAGAGGAGATGGTAGGTACACACACACACACACACACACACACACACACACACTGGGATACACCAGTTTTTATAGTTGTATAATATTACTGATCATATATATATATACTATATTGTGTCTATAGTAATGGTACCTGTCATGCTGTATATATATTGTACTCTCTCTGGATTAACAGCTGAGGACGGCCATGGTGAAGGGGCAGACCGGCAGCCACAGCCTCAACTTCAGAGCATCAGTGGATAAAGGGGTGAGGAACACCACAGCTAACGCTAAATTAGCCTGCTGGCTAGTTAGCTAGCTAGCTACCAGTTTGTTCAGGTTAACTGAGCTGACTCTTCTCCAGCTCCAACTTTGGAGTAGAGACTAGGGCTGAAGACAAGACAGTTTCCAGTAACCTACACTTGGAGACAAATCTACCTGATCACACTGTTCACTTTTACTGAGAATGTTACTGGATGATCTACAGACACGCCACAACAACCTGGTTCAGATAGTCAACTGGTTCTAGTGACACATTATTAACTACCAGACTGATGATGGATCAGATGTGATTACAGAGAGATTTGAAGTGAGAACGACAGCAGGTCATGGTTCTCTTCTTCTCCTCCAACAGAAAAGACCTCTGTACCTCGTCAACAACTATTTCTATACCAACATTGACGAGACACCGTTCAGGTAAAGTTTCACATCAACATGATATTATCAATATGTCTGTATCGGTTTTAAGTATTTTTTTTATGCCTTATTTGTCAGCTACAGCTATTTTCTAGAACACTGTGCTGACATTTTGTGACAAATTTAAAGTTAATAAAGTTATTGGGTCTGTATCCACTCATTCAAATTAATCATCCACGTGTGCCCCGGTAAATCCTTAGTGCTGGTAGCATACACTATGTTGAGTGATAGTAGACTCCATGCTAAGACATCAGCACACAATACGTTGAGTGATAGACTCCAGGCTACCGGTCTTTTAGTATTAAAAAGTATTTGTATCATATGGCCCGTAGATTCATAATCAATATTGGTGGCAACGTTTATTTTTCTAACTAGTTTATGTGACAAACCACGACCAAAAACCTCATATTCTTTTAAGTGTCCATTCATTTCAGTTGTGTTTGTGTGATCTGGCCACTAGAGGGCAGTATGCTATACACTAAGTCCAGTCAGTGATTGGAGGTTGGACCACCTCACCTTCTCCACGTGTCTCCTCAGCTTCGGCATGGTGCTGACGAAAGGCCCCGGACAGCTGATGTTCACGGGAAACGTGTCTGTCGCGGAAGGTGCGATTTCCCACAATCTCCCTGCATGATCTTTCTTTATTTTATTTACGCTGGAAGCAGGAATCATTTTTAATTCTGTTTTGTTGCAATTAGTTATGTGCTATCATTTTTCCATTCTCTGTTTTACTGTATTCATGGTAGTTTTATGTGTTTTCTACTGTAATCCGTACCTTTCTGGGTTTTAATTCCCAACCAAACTAGCTAACTACCTGACTGCGGTCTTTCCATCTTGGTCCGCAGGCCTGCATGACCTCATCTCCCCCGACCTCACCATCGCCTCTGAGTGGTACGTAAACAGCAGCATCACTCAACTCTGATGCAATAATAAAAACGACAGAGTGCAACAGGCATGCAGACTTTAAAGCAGGTTTATTTATGCAGAAGCAATATATCAGATTGTTCTATAAACAACAGAAATATGTATTGTTATGTGTAGATGAGTCTAGAACTGATCAGTATTGAAAGCAGGTATAGACTCAATGATAAAGCTGCTCTCAGCCACAGCAGCGTTCCTCTGACTGTATGTAGTTGTTCCTCCTGGTTTAATAGAGCGCAACAGTGACTGCCCACTTTTTTTACGGCTCTGGTTCCGGACGTAAATTTCCGCCAAAGACATTTCAGAAAATCCTTATATAAAGAGTTTTAAGCCTGGAACCAAGCCAACCAGCTAATGACCAGCTCGTGACCATAAAACATTTGATTCTGAGCGAAAAAAAGATCGGAAAACGGACGAAAAGGCAAAGGTACAAGACTGTGTACATAATTATTTTCATCCCATAAACCATTGCGAATGATACTTTTCCAACAACTTCCAAACTAACAATAGTTTAGCGCGCTTCTTCTTGAATTTAACATTTGTCAATAGTATAGTGTTCATATTGTTGTTGTTTTGTGTGCGTATATATAGTGTTTCATATAGTATAGTGTAAAGTGCTGTCATCGACATGGTACAGTGCTTCGTTCCTGACGTCCATCCATGCCGGTTCCACCGATTCCCCACCTGTGTGTTGGTGAAGAACCGTTGGATCAGATATATACTCAAGATACTCAGATATATTTCTCAAAACATGTTTTTCTCAAAACAAGGTTGATATCATACAGACTTGTGGCTTCTACAGGAGTATACACTATCGTTTCACAATCTACTAGCTTGTGGCGAGTACTTTGCATGGTTACGACATTATGGCTAATAATCAAAATCCATATTCAGAATATGAATGGAATTTTCACTTCCGGAACCTCACTGTTGAGCTCTATAACACAAAGGAGAGTTACATCACATCCTGTGGATTAGTAAATGATCAGTAAACTTTCAATAAACCTCTTTTCTTCAGGACGTACTGTGAGACGGACATCGACCCTCACCACCGCAAATACTCCCAGCTCCAGGCCGTCATCCGCTACCTGCTGGGGAAGGAGCCCGACCTGGAGTGTAAGGTTTAAACATTAACATTAAAGAACAAATCCACCTAAAACTTAAAAAAAAAAAACTACTATTGTTCGTTCCATCTAGTTGTCTGGTGTTTTGTTCTTCTTCAATCGTAGAGGACGTGACGTCACGTTGAGATATTTCCAGTCTGATATCAGAAAATGTTTCATGGATCTAAAACATCAACGGTAACCGTCAGGTTTTGGTGTCAGCCAATCAGAATCAAAGAGCAAGGGCTTCTTTCTAGACCGACGATCAACAATCATACAGGAGAAATCCTGTGCTCAAATTGAAATAATTAAACTAGAGATCATCTGTTGCAGCCTAGTCAATGTTAAAGCACATTTGTGTTGGCTCTATATTTCTTTTATATGATTGTTTTCAACTTAACCTTATAATACCTAAGGTCAATATTGTTATTTTTGAGTGGGACTAAATGTGACTCTTTTGAGGGGTCTTGTTTGACCTTTGTTTGTTGTTCCTGTCTGTTGCCTAGGTGACGAGGTGTTGCTGCAGCAGACCCTGTTTGACGCCGTGGTAACGGCTCCTCAGGAGGCCTACTGGAACGCCCTGATGCTCAATGATGGAGACGGGTCAGAAAGGACATTTATCATCAATATATCATTGTTCAATTATTAGAGCTACCTTGGTATAATTACCACAATGAGACCATGCTGGAGACGACTGGCAACCTCTATCTCACCAGTGGTATAGCTACTAGTGTTTCTCCACATTAAGACTACATTTCCCATAAGCCCCGTTGCTTCCTGTCCCCCCTTCCCCCTCCCTGGCATCTTTGTCTTTCCTGAAGAGGATCAACATGTTGGAAACATCTTCCTTTCTCTCCTTCCTCCATCTGCCGTTGCCAGAAACTCTTTAGCTTTAGCTCCGTTAGCGCTGGAAGAACAGCGCCCTCTTCCTGTTTGGTGCCTGTAAAGCAATCCAGCAGATTTCCCTCTAAATTGACCCGGTGGACACAATGAGAATGCAGAGTAGAGGCTGGTAGAGGTAGGCTGGTAGAGGCTGACAGGCTGCTAGAGCTGGTAGTGGAGTTATACTGATGACTCTACATTAACGTGGTTATTTGAGAGCAGCTTTAATGAGGTCAAAGGTCAGAGACACAGTATCCTGACTTTATTGTGTGTGTGTGTGTGTGTGTGTGTGTGTGTGTGTGTGTGTGTGTGTGTGTGTGCAGGGTGGAGGCAGGGATTGAGACGGCCTTCCTCGGTACTCGTGCCGGCCTGATGAGGCTCATCAGATACGCTGGAGTGGAAACCAGGGTGGCCAAGTAAGTAACACAATAACATTCACTATCATTTATTTTACAGCTATTATTTGATTTTTGTTTCCCACGCAATGACATTTCCAAGACTACCATAATTAAGAAGGTGAAAACTTCATTGTATTAATTCTAAGTAATTCTTGTACTGTGCTAGTTCAACCAGTTGCCTACTGACTAGTACTTCAGTATTATGTTGTGCCTACAGCCCTTTTCTCCAGGCTGGTCCACGGGTGAATCCACTGGGATAAGGCCACTGTAAAGTAAACTTACCAGAACCTGACTTTGTTCTCGACAGGAAGTTCCTGACTCCGGCTGATAAGGCCAACCTGTTCACCGTCGACCATTTCCCCCTGTGGTACCGCCTGGCTGCAGGAAACGCGTCCTGGCAGCTTCTACTACTACCCCTGTCAACGATAAAGGTCTGTTTCCTTCTCTTTGGTCCTTTTGGGGTTTTTTGGAACATAAAATGAGTCAAGAGTATCATTTAATCCTTCAGTGTCTGTAGAGAGTCTGAGAAGAGTAAAATAGGGCCTTAAATGTTTTTGAAAATGAAGGGATGGCCTCTGGCCCAGGTCTCTCTGTCTACGTCCTCCTACCCATCATCAGCTCTTTGGTTTTGCCGACATTCAGGTTAAGATAGTTTGTGTCACACCAAGTGTCTCTACCTTCTCCCCATAAATCGCTGCCATTTAAGATAGAGCCACCAAGGCCTGGTAACATGTTTTTGCAAGAGCCATGTGTCTGCAGTCATCTGTATACAGGGTAAATTAAAACTGGGATAAAACTGCCCTGGGCGCCTGTGTTAGTTGAAACCTTATTTTTCAGTCTCACATACTGTGGCCTTCCAGTGCGCTAATCCATAACACAAGTCATAGCAGATTAAAATACTCTGTAGGGAGAATTTCAGTATTTCAGGTCCTGATTTCTGCCAACCACAAGCTAAACCAAACACAATACAATTCTCCTTCATTCCATCTGAGATAAAAACAACGCAAAACAAGTATCATGAAATGATCAGATAACCCTGCTGGCATCCAGCAGACCTCCTGCTGATCTGATGCCACTGAGTGTGGTGTTTATGTAAGAAAGGTCCCAAGTAAAGACAAAGCATCTCTTCCGGTCAGTTGCTCATATTTTTGAATCCTGTTTTTCTCGAGATCATCGTGACTTAATTATGTAACTGATTGTGGTTGAAATGTCTGCCTGCACCTCGATTGAAGAAAGCCTGAAGTGATCCGATAACTAAGAAAAGATTAAGAAAATGAGTAGCCATGGTCACTCTGGGCTTCCGTAGTCATGTAGACTGTATTTTATTTCTTTATCTATTGCTATTATTTGTTGAACGTTGAGTTTCATGTTCATCTTCCCTCAACAGGAGTGAAGTATGTGATAGCAACTACAGCGGTGACGGTTTCATCTGAAGGCAAGACCGCCATGGCCGGAGGTGAGTTACAGTTACAGTAGAAAACACCATATATTCAACTACCTGAAGTTTGTCCTTCAACGTCTCTAACATCTGGAGGATCCAGATGACGTGCTGTCATGTAGTCAGCCAAGGACTTACGTTCCCTGCTTTCCTTTTAAAAAGTTCCATCATTTCTTTTAATTTTGTGGTTTTTAAGTTATGGTTTCTTTATCGCAAATAGTGGAGATTTGTATTTCTTGGAGCAAAACTGTTCATTTCTCCTTCCTACTTCTCTCCAAATTGTGGAACAGATGTGCAGTAGATATGCTATTGAGTTAACGTGTTGAAAAGTGACATTAAAGTTTGATTTAGTTTTGTTTAGTCAAACATTTCCTGTCACACAGCAGATGTCACGTTCCTCAAATGGTGGTAATCTTGATTGAAACTCTCTGGCTACAGTGGTTGATGTTAACTCCTCGCTCAGTCTGTGTGGAGGCTGTGGTGGTGTTGTGGTGTTACTGTGTTGGGTCTGAGTCTGATCTTCCTGGCAGCGCTCTGCCGTCGGATCATCATGGTTTGGTTTTCTTGAAGCTGGCTAAATTGGGGCTTATGACACTGCCATCTTCAGCCGTGTGGCCTTTTGCTTTGGCCGTCGTATTTGGTGTTTCAAAGAGGGAGAAAACGAGTTTAGAGAAATAAAGAGTTTATTATCTTCAGCGTGGTTAACAGTCCTCAGGTTTCAAACCTTCATTGTCTTGGACAAAATAAAGAGACAATATTTCATGTGCTTATCCCAGAAAACATGGACAGATTCAAATACATACACGCCCATTTGGAGTTTATGTGCAAGGAGATACCTTTTAACCCTTTTGACCCTATAGTTTTGTAATGTGCAGCACTATTTTCAGTAATTGTCTATACATTGCTAGGCTGGGAATATGATTGTTGTCTAGCTTTAATATTCACTACCTGTCATTGAGCGTCAGAGTTTGTATGTGCCCTATTAGAAGCTGATTGGCTCAAAGCTGGCTGTGATACCGCCCTCTAGGTGTCAGTACAGTTCTATTGTAGGATTAAATGCAGTTCACCTCAGTGACTCAAGCTTAAAGCAGCATCTCCTTGACAGGAACAACTCTGACATGGTTCAATGGCTTTGGAGGGGATTCTCCACAGGGTTAGGGTTAGGAACGCCAGGATTTCAACACAGTTCGTACAAGGACTCCTGTCTTTGATTTCTTCCGATCTATCGGCGATACACTTAAAAGTGGGGACGTTAAGCATATAGAAAACACAACTGATCAATAAAAAGGACATGTTGTACATCAAACATCAGGAGAAATGTCACATTGAACAGATTCACAGTCATTGGGACCTCTCTACTACTGGAGCTTGTGCTTATCGGGCTCAAATACAAAGAAACACAACTTGAATAACTTTAAAAGTAAGTAAGTAAGTAAAAATCACACAGATGAGAGAAAGTTAACCAAGTTGCAGAGGTGCCAAACAGCAGCTTTGGAGTTGTTGAAAAGCTGGCTGAGAGGCACAGCGCTGTGCAGCACGGGGAATAACAACTCACAGAGCATCCATACATTACGAGAAGCGCTGCAGCATTCCAGTTTTGAATTCAGTCCAGTCCATTAGCTGTGTGATCAGTCCCAATCCAAACCCTGTCAGCACAAGCGAAGGGCTGCAGAGGTTTGGTTCTCTCCGGGCGCCTTTCTCACCAGTAATGAGAGCAGAGGAGCAGAGCCCCGACAGAACCTTCTGGAAGCATCTTCAGTCCGTGAGCCCAGTGGGTCAGAAGCTGCTGATCCGATACCCGTGGATGATGCCCGTTGCCTCTTTGGGCGGTGACTCCTCCGGCGAGGTCAGGGACGAAACGGGGCCGTCCTCTGGGTCGGTCTCTGCGCCGGCCTCCGCCATCAGAGGCTGGCCACGACTCTTCATCTCCCTCTGGTACCGGGCCATCAGCGAGGCGTAAACGCAGCCGTAGGTCGCCGCCACCACCATCATGACGCACACCGTACCGCAAACCACGCCCGCCACGATCTGCGTGCCGTGCGCCCGGCGGACGCTGACGGGCCGGTAGCGATGGCGAACGCAGTCCTCGGCGCCGCCGACCCGGCCGTGCGGGCAGGGAGGCCGGGTACCGTAACCCGGCGAACCCTCCTTGTTCGGGCTCTGCAGGCAATAGTTGAACATCTCTGCCGGTACGCTGCGGATGTCCCTGCCCTTCAAATCCCCCGGGAGGCTGCACTGCACCGCATCCACCTGCCCATCTGGAAAACAGGAGGAGGGGGAGGAAGAGAGAGAAAATTATGGATAAAAAGAGAGAAGAAAGAGGAGGAAAACAGAGGAAGAGAAGGGACAGAGAAGAGAAGGGGAGATAAAAGAGGGGGTGGAGAAAAGGAAGGGAGACGAGGGACAGAGAGAGAGGAAGACGGGAGGTTATTATAGTCTCGGATGTCTTTGCTCAGCATACATCCATCCTGCAGAACGGAGATTAATTGGTTTGATTAGACAGCTTTTGAAGTTAAATACAAAATCATTTGCTCTGGTATAGTCTTAAAGCACTTTAAACTGCCAAATTATCAGCTTTGGACTATTTGAGAATGGTGAGACTCACTAACTGCCCTGCTCACCCCTGTAAATCATCCACTCCATCCAGTGTTTGAAGTCCCTCAGCTTGCAGTCGCACTCCCAGGGGTTTCCAGCCAGCTGGAGCTGCTGCAGCGCCACCAGGGGCTCGAAGGTGGCTCTGTCCAGGGCCCTCAGCCTGTTCCCAGCCAGAGACAGCCAGGCCAGACCCTGAAGCCCATCCAGCAGGCCCTTAGGTAGCCACAGCAGGCCGTTGGAAGACAGGTCCAGCCCTCTCAGTCGCCACAACCCCTGGAAGATCCTCCTTGTTCAGGCCTTGCTGAGTTCCAATGATCTCTTGACTTCCATTGAAGCCCTGGACTGCTTCCGTGCTGTTACCAGGGTCAGAGGTCACCAGGCGGATCCCCAAGTAGTTAGTGGAGAGGTTGAGCCAGCGCAGGCCGTTGAGGCCTGAGAAAGCTCCAGGCTGCAGGTTGGAAAGGTGGTTCTGTGAAAGATCCAGGAGCTCCAAGCCGCTGAGGTTGGACAGCTCTGTCATACCCAGGGAGGAGAGGTTGTTTTGGTGTAGGCGGAGGGTCAGAGTGCCCTGGTCCAGCAGTGGTTGGATGGGTGTCAGAGAGAGGAGGCCAATACCAGAGCAGTCAGTGGTGTTACCATAGCAGGTACAGACGCCAGGACAGCCATGGACCGTCCCCAGTAGTCCCAGTAGAACCAGTACCACACTGGACAGGGCTGCACAGACTGGGAGAGAAGAGGATGGCAATGATGGGAGAGAGAGAGAGATGAGATACAGACATAAGAGTTGAATCTGCAATCTGCAACATACTGTGGATTGGACCAACACAGTCTGAGTTATCTGTGCACATGAGACATTGCATGCAACTGCCTGTTGTGTTGGATTGTGTTACTAATGTTTGCTAGTATTCATGTTCCCACCACACCAGTTACTACCACAGGAGCTCAGGAAGGGTTCAGCGTCTGATCAGAGAGAAATCTTTTGTTAATGCCACACCTGACGACAACCAGGGAGGCCTAGTGGTTCAAGAGGAACTTGACCAACTGAGGGGGAGGAGGTGTAGGACTAACAATACACTTCCTACTCATGGAGAAAAGTTGCATATTGCAGCAACACGTTCAGGTCAATGAGAATAAAAGCATCAGCAGCCTGTAATGTGAAGGGTTAACGGCCTGTCCAGACTTACCCAGACTCTCCAGGTGGTTTCGTCCAGGCTGGTCCAGGTTCCTCATGTCTGTTATCCCCACTCGGCCGCCCTAGACTGGCATCCGGCTGTCTCGGTCTCAGTTTACGCCAACCATTCATTCAGCTGTGGAGAATGTCCTAGAAAACATCAGAGATGGAGAGAGAGGAGTATAGGAAGGAGTCATTACATGAGAGATTACAAAGGGTAGTCCTTTTTTTTAAGCTTCTCCTGGGAAGCTTTGCTGAGCTCCAGGCTCTTTTCCAGCACCACCAACCGTCCCATTCATGCAGTTCCACACATTCACACTCGGAGCTGACTAGTACAACCACAGTCTTCTGCTGGTTCCACTGGGAGCTGACCAGTAAAACTTCTACTGTCTTCTACTGCCTTGCTCAAAGGCACCTTGCCGGTAGTTGAGGAGATGTTACTCATTCAGCTTCCATGTGTTTTCCCAGCTGGTCCAGGGATTCAAACTGGTGACCTTCTTGACACAAGCCTGCTCCTCTAACCTCTAGATTACTTTAAGGAGTGCAAGTCGGTATGAAAGATTAAGTAGAGATTAAAAAACATCGCCAGCTTAGTCTCTGGCCGAGTTGATCTACATTGACGTTGCAAAGCTTCAGGAGCTTCACTGTGACATGTTTCATTTGTCCTCCATCCATCCATCCATCTGTCCATTCTTCTCCTTTCACGCTCAGAGAGAAAACACAAGGAGCTGAAATAATCCTTTACCTTTTCATCCAGCAAAACCAGCACTGAAGAGAGTCACCCATCCTTATCTTAACTGCCACGCAGAGGACCGTTACTCTGCAGATTCATCTCATCATTCCAATATATATATAATCAATACAAATTTGGATTTTCCTTGAATATTCTCTTGATATCTCTGGCAGTGTCAGGCACTCAAGTATGGAGAGGGAAGTGTGCATGAGGCATAAAGCAGGAGAGAAAGAAACTTGACGTCACTCCATCTTGCATTCATGTGTGACGGCTATAAAGAGACGCTGCCTCAAGGTCTTCTTTTGTTTATGTGGTACAAAGACGCCAGTCGTTCTGCGGCGGTTTGTATCAACACGCAGCAGGAAGTTAGCTTCTGTACAAGCTGCCTGTACGGCAGGGATATTTGTACCGTCTATTGTCAGGGTGCTGTGACCTCTGACCTCCTCACTAATGGTTGCATGTAATGTTGGTGATCTAGGAGTTGAAGCTGATTCTACTGTCGGATTCATTGCAAGTCAGTCTGATAGCAGGGTGCTGGTAAGGCATCAAGACCTGTGGTCCACTGGCAGGGTTGCATGCTGGTTTCTGCTGCAGGACCAGACCTGCTCACCTGATTCTCAAGGTCCCTGCAGCCACATTTAAGACTTTGTAAGACTTTTTTAATGCTGAAATGAGGAAACAAAGTTGTCAAAAGGAGCCTACTTCTGGTTGAATAAGAAACAAGAAACCGGGAAATTAAATATGAAGGGACATGAAGTCCAACTGTGTTTAGACAGGATGCAGACCTGATCTGATTGGTGTTACATGGTGAAACAATAAGACTAGTAACTGGATTTAAGACCTGCGGATAGCCTGGATACTGTACCATAGCCATAGTGGGACCAGTATGGGTGTAGTATGGTACTGGAGCATTGGAGTCCAGTAGATCACATCAGAAGTTGAGTGACAGCTGTCAGTCACATTAGATCGACTACAGTTTAAAGCAGCCTGTAAGAGGATGAGCCGGTCCTCCATCAGTCCCTGGGGATCCTATGTAGAGAGGACCTCTGACCTTTTACAGTTGTCATGTAGTAACGACAGATGCATGCTGGGAAAGAGAATGGTTTACTGACTCAAATCGCCTCGTTTCCACAAAGCCTGCAGAAAGAGCAAAACACAACACACTGTCAGCAGCGACTTAATCTACTTTCAGATTAACTCAACGCTGGACACTCAGAAACTCCACACACTCACTAATGCAATGCATGCATGAGTGTACATACACACACACACACACACACACATACACACACGCTCGCCCAGGACCAACACAAAAGCAAACGTAGGACTTGGTTTGTCATCCTCTGTTTATCAAGCTCTTAACTGAAGTTGCCCCTGGCTAGACTTCCTATTTACCGTCTCTCTCTCTCTCTCTCTCTCTCTCTCTCTCTCTCTCTCTCTCTCTCTCTCTCTCTCTCTCTCTTCCCTCTCTCTTCATCCATCTCTCCATCCATCCTCTTTGCCTTCTCTCTGTCCTACTTGGCATCTCTTTCTGTTGACTGCTGATTTTTAAAGACATCAAGTCCACTGAGTCTACTGTGTGTTAACGTTGACATCAAATCCAACTGGACACCTTTTAGATACTGTAGTGAGTCTCAGTATCAGACGCATATGTGACATGAAATATGTGATATGGTATTTTCAATAAATAAAGGAAGCATTTTTATAGATGTGTTTACATTTCCAATTTCAATTGATGGTCTTATTCTCTTGCAAGACGTGATTTTAAAAGATGGAGGTGAAATGCTTCCACCTTCAGTTGTAAGCCCACCATCCAAAAACATTCAAAAACATCCAAAACAACTCATCATTTTTTCTGTTTTTGGGAGTATCAGCAGACAGCAGAGGAATCGAGGCTAACAGCTTTTCAAGCAGCCAGATTAGACTCCACCCACTCAGATTAAGATGGTTTCAATCCCTGTGTGGGACAGATGCCTGTTCATGAATCCAGATGGCACCAGAACAACAACCCACTGCTACCAATCCCTCTCACCCTCCGCTCACTGCTTTTACTGTCACTTCATCATTAGCATCGGTTGCTTTGCTAGATTAGCCTGCTGGCTAGTTAGCTAGCTACCAGTTTGTTCAGGTTAACTGAGCTGACTCTTCTCCAGCTCCAACTCAGAGTGTTTTGGAGTAGAGACTAGGGCTAAAGACAAGACAGTTTACTGAGTCACAGTAACCTACATTTGGAGACAAATCTACCTGATCACACTGTTCACTTTTACTGAGAATGTTACTGGATGATCTACAGACACACCACAACAACCTGGTTCAGATAGTCAACTGGTTCTATTGACACATTATTAACTACCAGACTGATGATGGATCAGATGGTTGGTATGTTGGTGATGAAACTGGAAAACCTCTAGAAGGTGATCGGTAAAAGGAGCCTTAGAAACTTAAGTTTAATCCACATTTTTTATCCCGTCTCCATCTTTGTCTCTCAGCCTCACTGTGGTGTTCTTCACTGTGGTGTTCTTCACTGTGGTGTTCCTCACTGTGGTGTTCCTCACTGTGGTGTTCCTCACTGTGGTGTCAATCAAACAGTGTGTCCAGTACTGTGACGTCTTTCTCCTCTGATCTGCACATGAATGCAACACAACTGCTGAGTTTTTCTGCTCTGTTCATTCTAAACCACTGTTGCTGCTGCTGGAAATGTAAAACGCATCACTTCCTGTGTGCCAAAGACCTGCCGACACCCAACGGGTGTTTAGAAACATACTGCTTCACATTCATACAGTCCAACACATTCACACTGGGAGCTGACTAGTACAACCACAGTCTTCTTCTGATTCCACTGAACAGGTGAACAGTTGGGGGTTCAGTGCTCTAGACCAGGGGTTCCCAACCACCGGGTACCAGGCCGCGCAAATATTTTGAAATACGAAAAAATGGGTGCTATCTATGTGAGGTTTTCCACAATGACCACAACAAAGATGACATTCCAGAGTAGACTGGGCATCGGGAACACTTCGGGAACACTGCCTCCCACCAGTCCTCGCTGAGGCCCGGCTTGTTGTAGTAAGACACTGAAAATGTGTTTTCTAATATCATAATGCTACTTCAATGTAAGCTAACTTGTTGTTGTGCAAAAGCGGCTATAGACGACTTATAACCGACAGTCCGGTCGACACATCTGCCCAGACGGTCTTGCGATTTCCACCTCTCGGCTTCCAGCGGCCCTCTGATATCGGGTCGTATCAGTCGCCCTTAGAGAGCAGCAGAACCGACACTTATTGAGATGAAAAACATTGCAGATTGTTTCTTTAAATGAAAAGGTGAAGTGCCGCTTCGACGGAGTCACTGAGCCCGTCTGAGGCTCGTCTGATGCTCGTCTGATGCTCCTCCTCCTCCTCCTCCTGCTGCTGCCTGGCGGCCAGACACTGATCCTCCCTTCGGTCCGGAGGCTGAAACGATCGACTGCAGCATCAACTCTGGACAGTAGAACAACAAGGGGAGAGTCCTGACAGCAGAGACGGACACACACACACACACACGCACACACACACACACATCGTCACCCATGCACACACACATGCACTCAAACGCACAAGAGAAGGCATACACACATACAAGTACAAGGACACACTCACTCACAGTCTGAAACACACATGTACAAGCAGAAAGTGTTGCACACACACACACACACACACACATCCTCTCTCTCTACCTACCTGCCTCTCTCTCTCTCACACACACACAGTAGCGCGGTCCTCTGCGCTCACCATCTGCTCTGGTGTTTCAGCCTCCGAACAGAGCGAGAGAGAGAAACTCTTCTTCTTCTCCTTCATCTGAAGCTGCGTTGAGACTTTAAACCCAGCAGACTGAAGATGTGTTAGTCTCCTTCCTCGTTGGTCTTCCAGTCATCCTCCTCTTCCTCCACATCCAGTCGCTATCCTGCTCTCTCAGCTCCTCTTATCGTCTGCACTGCCTCGCTCGTCCATCCAACACACACTACACTGCCGTCAGAGGGCGAGCGAGGATGTGTGTGTGTGTGAGAGAGAGAGAGAGAGAGAGTGTATGTGTGTGTGTGTGTGTGTGTGTGAGAGAGAGAGTGAGAGAGAGTGTGTGTGTGTGTGTGTGTGTGTGTGTGTGTGTGTGTGTTCCTGTGTTTTTGTGTGTAATGTGCATTAAAGCTCAGTCTGACAGAAATAGTAACATAGGAGTGTTGCAGCTGTGGGCTAAGCTCTCCCTGAATGGGGGGGGGGGGGGGGGGGGGTATTTGTATGAGAGAGAGATGAGGGGGTGTATTTGTATGAGAGAGAGATGGGGGGGGGGGGGGTGAGAGAGAGATGGGGGGGTGAGGGAGAGAGATGGGGGGGGTATTTGTATCCCATAGGAAAGCAAAATGCAAGACGAGGTCTCATATTTCTACCTTTTATTTCTTTTTCACACCAAGATGAGACTCATTTCTCATGTTGATCTACTCTGATCACAACAACAGATCTCCACATGATCTCAAATAAGAGTAATTTGATATGAAAGCATGAGATCAGAGGAAGATCTCAGAGAAAAACTCAACATGATGTTTTAGGATCCTTCTTCTCCAACATCCATGGAGGCAGCAGCCAGATAGGAGGAGCTGGTGACCACGGTAGCATCTTCACTTTGATCTCATGAGAAGAGACAGAATGATCCAGAACAGAGAGAGATGAGAAGAGACAGAATGATCCAGAACAGAGAGAGAGAGAGAGACAGAGAGAGAGAGAGAGAAACTGTTGTAGTGACACTATGGATGGATCTGCTTCTGCCATGAATGAACACAGTGAAGGTCATTGGAGTGTGTGTGTGTGTGTGTGTGTGTGTTGTGGGTGTGGGTGTGTGTGTGTGTGATGCCATCACTTCTGCATCTGTTGATCTGTCAGTATAAGATTACATTAAATTAGATTAGATCAAACTTTATTGATCACTGTGAGGAAACAGCAACAGGATGCAGCAAAAGTACTTAATGTGAGAAACTAGAAGTGACAGTTAAACACTAGAATATGCAGAGTAGAGCGGCAGCAGGGTCATCTGAGAGGAGATGTGTACGATATGAAGATACAGCAGAAATATGAACTATGGTAGTGTGAAGTTGAAAAGTGAAATAAATGCGTCAAATGCGTCTTGACTCGTCCTTGTGCAGACTGCAGACTGCAGCAGAAACAGGAGAGCTGCAGCGCTGAAGGGCAGCGATGAGGACAAAACCAAAACTCAACCCGAGAGTGAGACATCAGATCAGAAAGTCTGTTTCAACACGACGAACACAACCGTGCTTTTCTGCTTTTCTCCTGATACAACAAGGTTTCAGTGGGTTTCAGGGACCCCGAGGGGGCACGGGACTCACGGACACATGAATGACCCCCGGAGACTTCATCGGGCACGGAAACAAATCCAAGTTTAATGTCGTTTTAACTCACTTGCTTGTTCCGAGGCACAATGGACACTTAACTACCACTCAGTTATCTCAGTGATGTGAACTCATATTTACCTGTTGCAGCTCCACACCGCAGATCTGCCCAGAGCTTTGCAGAAATGAGGAAAAGTGACAGTTTTATCACCGATGCAAAAACAAAAACAAGCAC
Organism: Hoplostethus mediterraneus; assembly: GCA_034670385.1. NCBI lineage: Eukaryota > Metazoa > Chordata > Actinopteri > Trachichthyiformes > Trachichthyidae > Hoplostethus > Hoplostethus mediterraneus. The sequence goes on along the minus strand of JAXDDW010000125.1, from coordinate 463,183 downwards.
TTTTAGTGGACGTACTTTGATCACGCCCACTTGCCCCAACAGATTACGTTGTAGCCATCGAGCTCGTTTCGCGACTGCCGGCTGAGGCGATCTACCGGAGCAGTTCCAAAACTTTTTGCACCTATTTTTGCGGTATAAATGACAAATTTATAGATATAGAGCCCAGGTTTAAAAATACCGGAATTCCCCTTTAACCAATAAGTACAGTCTTTGTTTCCGACGGAGACCGGGCCAAGAAAGCAGCATCAGGACCGCAGCGACAATACCATCAGAATCAAGTTCAATTCTCAGAAAGCTCACACGGTGTAAACAAAACACAGACAATAAAATGACCAGACGTTAAAATTGTATCTCTTCATACACACGAGGCACGTCGCTTAGTATCACTCGTGTGTGTGTGTGTGTGTGTGTGTGTGCGACTCAGCCCCCCAGACCGCTGTTAAGCTGCCTTGGTGAAGAAGAGTTTTCATTAGTGAGGTGACAGAACAGTCCCAGATATTAAGCGTCTCGGTGTGACGAGGCCCGGCGGACCGCTCGCTGTCTGCGGCTCTGCAGCGGCTCCTGCAGGCTTAACAGGCTAATGGTGCGTTTTTGCTGCGTCGGTAATGAAGTCTGATGAAGTTAATTTTCATGAATTAACGTAGCTAGCTAGCAAGCTTAGGTGGCCTCAGCTCAGGGATCATGTCAACATGAAAACACCATCCTGCTTATAACACTGTCATTCAGTGAGTCGAGCCTCTGCTGATGTCATGATTCATGATTCATGTCGACTGTGCAGGCTGAACTTCACAACGCGTCGAAGATGTTTTTAACAGTAACAGACGATCGTGCTCGCTTACAGCTGCTTCCCCTGATTGGTCCAAATGATGGGCATCGATATTTTCGTTTGCCGTGTTGTGCATCAGGTAACTTCCTGGTCCTTAGCATCGTATTGACGCTGCCTACCCGCGTTTGAGGCAGCCAATCAAGCGCATTCTGATTGGAGCTTTGCTCAGCGCCGTCACCTTCCTGCTACAGCTTGGATGGCGCTCTAGCTGGTTAAGCTAGTTAGCCTCTAACCAGCAATCAAACGTTTGGGTCTCTGAATGAACAGCAATATTGTAAAAGCCTCCATGTTTGTAACCTGGCAAGGAGGGAGGGGCTAAATCTACTGGACTTCTTGACTGCGGAGTGAAATGATTCAATGTTATTCAGAAGTAACAGACCTCAGAAGCGGCCAATCAGAATTCACACTTTTATTAAAATGAAAAACAAACGTAATAAAATGACTTCAGATCTTCATCGACCATCGATGGACCAACGTTCTCCAGGCGTTTATTCCTGCCGTCTTAAATAAAACGTGGAGAGAACTGGGAAGCTTTGAAAGTTTGTAATGAACTTTCCATCCATTTTGCATTTGTCACACACACACACACACACACACACACACACACACACACACACACACAAGCACGCACACACACGCACACACACCCTCCACCAGGCTCATCAGTGTTTACATCCGTTCATTAGCAGGCCCACAGCGCAGGGACACAACAAGGTGAACTAATTGATTTCCTGTCTTGACAGTCCACCCTGTCCTGCATATGTCTTAATACTGTGTGTGTGTGTGTGTGTGTGTGTGTGTGTGTGTGCGTGCGTGCGTGTGTGTTCTATTTTTAGCGATCGGGGTGCAGATGTCCTTGGATTTGCTGGAAAAGTGGTTCTCGGTCATTGCCAAGCAGGTGACCAAGACATCTCACACACACACACACACACAAATACATGCACACTAACACACGCACACACACACACACACACACACACACATGTCACAGGTCTTTGACTTTATAAACCTGAAGAATGTAGATCCAGTCTGAATCTTAGGGTGTCACCATCATTACTAATGCATTACAAAGCTACTATAGAGACAGACAGACTCACAGACAGACAGACAGACAGACAGACAGACAGACAGACAGAAATAAGATTTGTTTGTTAGTAACTCACATAATCATTTCCTTTTCTCTGTCTATTTTCCTCCTTCCTGCTTCCAGCCCAACAACACAGACGTAAGTATACTGATCCTCATACTGATCAATAATTGAGCCGTATTGATTCCAGCAGAATCAATATGATATGATATGATATATGATAGTCAGTGTAACCAAACTAGACTAACTAAACTGCAAAAGCTTGGTAGTACTACTACTACTTTCAAATGGTAACAAACTACTAGAGTTTCTGTTAGAAACACATTTTAACTACCAAAAACTCTGTTTTGTTTCATCATTTATCAGAAATTAATACACATTTTTAGTCAAACGATATTTTTCAAACAGGATTACACAATTTAAAAAATACTTTAACTAATAATTCAAAATATTTTTCAAAGTTAAAGCACGAGCATCCATGGGTTAATATCTGATCAAATGTACAAGATGTTCAGATAGATTTCAGTTTCATACCAGTATTTCTCAAAGATCGAAACATTTTGATTAGCTTAGTCTCCAGTCTCCTCCCTGACTCTGGGTGTTGAGGGCAGCAGATGGAGAAGCTTCATGACCTGGTAGAGGTTGATCACTGTTGAGGTCCAGAGATCAGAGAGAGGAGAGGACAGAGATCTAGAGGAAAATAATGCAGATTTTTACTTTAACATCCTAATCAATGGTATTTTCTGCAGTCATGTGATTTTGTATTATCTGACATATGACAGAGATAGATGTGATCATTTAGTTTGAACGACTTGAGTTAAAACTTAAGTCGAAAAACTATTTTTCTGTTCAGCTTTGCTGTAGCTCACCTACCAACATTGTGTGAAAGTGGACTTTAAGACGCTTCCAGCTCTGACCACAGTGAGCAGCTGGTTGCTGTGGTCCAGACCTATGGGGCTTCCAGCACAGACAGTCCTGAGGGTATGATGCAACCCTCTGGTGACCTTTGACCTTGACCCTGACCTGTACCTCTCTCTCTCTCTCTCTCTCTCTCTCTCTCAGTGTACCACCACTGAAGGAGTGTGTCCTCTCAGCTGTGAGAGCATTGTAAGTATCCAACCCTGATCTGTTGACTTCTTTCCTCACACTCCTCATGTTCAGATCATATTTTCTGTTGGTAATGTTCCATAAGGTCTGCAGTGAGGTTGAGGTCAGTTTAGGTTTGAACTACGACGAGTTTGCAGCTTGACCGGTAGTTGACAACCTGGAGACAAATCATCCCTGCTTCTGTTTCCTCTCTAGGATCTAAACTGCTTCCTGGTGGACAACAACGGCTTCATCCTGCTGTCCAAAGAGAGGGCTGAGGTGAGATCTCCATTATTACGTCACGCAGGACGCACGTTAATGCCGAGAGGAAAGGGGGTCTTCGAGCAACATACTTGTACGTAGCGTTAATGTATCCACTAGGGGGCAGTGTCGCAGTCACTAAAACTAACTACCAAAAAACGGAGAAGAATCCAGAAACTTTTTCACCCCCAGAGAAGTGTAACCAAACAGACGTGCTCGTTACGTTGTGGTGGATCAATTTATCTATTTATTGATTTTGTGAACCTCATCATCAGTCTCTCCTACTCAATCAAACTACTCCGTTGCTATTCTCCGTTTGATTGATTTATTTATTTAATTAGTTTTGGCCAAACCTCCGACGCTACCGGCTACATGCTACCGACCATATGCTCAACCAATTAGCGTCTGCGGGCTACGCTTACCCATAAACCCCTTCTCTGTGTAGCTATGCAGAGACGTTTACGTGCATGTACGCCGAAGCAGAACTCTTAACACTCTCTCCCCATGGTTTCATCTGTAGTCACAATGTCAATCAGAGTCTGAATCATCAGAATTGTGTTGTGTACCACCAACATGCGCTTTTGTCTGGTGCTTGGTGTTGGCGTTCCCCAGCCGGGTGGAGCTCCGTAGCAGCTGTTCGGCTCATCAGGTGGTCATAAACAACATCTGGACGGCTCATAGGATTTGGTCCTAATCTCTGCGAGGCGCATTAGTAGCTAAATGCGGCGTTCTGCTCCACCTTCACTGGAGGAAACTGGATGGGAGTTACGTTGTATTTTATGTCAGAACAGAGTATCTGTATTCCCAGTTAAATTTAATTTTGATGCAACTGTAGCGGTATTGACAGATTAAATAGATAAATTCAATGAAATGGCTCTTCCAGTGCCATGAAACCTGCAGATACCCTGTGTGATGGCGGAGGGCTCGGCATGCTGGGACTCTGATAGTCCATCTGACTGCTGCTCGTTAACGCCAGATTAACCTGGCTCATTTAGAGCCATATTATCAGGGATTAGGGCGGAGCCACCATGCTGTGTGTTAACTCCACTCACTCGCCCAGATTTCCTTTTCCATTTCATTTTACACTGAGTGAGCATTGCAAGTAGGAGTTCAGTCAAGGACACTTGACTCTTGACTGACAGGAGATATGGATCGAACCTGTGAACCTTTGGTTACGGGACAGCCCTTGTCCTGTGAACGCTGTAAGGCTGGCAGGGTTCATGTAGTCCTTGGTACCTCTGCAATATGTTGTAGTTGATCGACTCATTGTAGATGCTGAATGTGGACAGTCTGCTGTCTATCATGTGTCCTAGTTTCCTTTTGCACTGAATGTGAGGTCCTGTAGCATGTATGTCAGTATGTACTACTATGGTAGTTGTCAATGACTGTTAGTTAATAATGTGTCACTAGAACCAGTTGACTATCTGAACCAGGTTGTTGTGGTGTGTCTGTAGATCATCCAGTAACATTCTCAGTAAAAGTGAACAGTGTGATCAGGTAGATTTGTCTCCAAATGTAGGTTACTGTGACTCAGTAAACTGTCTTGTCTTTAGCCCTAGTCTCTACTCCAAAACACTCTGAGTTGGAGCTGGAGAAGAGTCAGCTCAGTTAACCTGAACAAACTGGTAGCTAGCTAACTAGCTAGCAGGCTAACTTAGTTACTGTTACTGGACTACTAGCCACTGCTAACGCTAGCTTCTACTAGCGTTAGGAAGACAGTGATGATTAGCTGACCATATTATGGTTAGCTAGCTAACAAGTTGCAAATTAGCTAGCTAGCCATAATGTTCTCATGCATTATCACTATACAAGTCAAGAAGTCAAGTTACTTTATTGGTACCGGTAGGTAAATTTGTTTGCAGGGAGAATCACAGACTTAAACAATATGTAAAAATAAGACAAACATGAAAAGTACAGAGTGCGAAAAGTGCTCAGGGGTTCCAGTTTCCAGTGGATAAAGAGAATAGACAGAATAGACACATCGTACAGAATAGACACATTGTACAGTAGAAAAGCTTATCGATGCTCCGACTTGTTCCACTCAATAATGGCTGCTGGAACAAAGCTATTTCTATAGCGCTTAGTTCTGCACTTTGGGACGGCAAATCTACACCCAGAAGGGAGAAGCCGAAATTCACTGTACAGAGGGTGAGGGTGAGTTGGATATTGGATATACATGAAGAATAATTAATTATCAACGTTTGACCAAAACCTTAGCTACTTGGTTAGCTAGCTAGCTGCAGCTCCCCTTCAAATCAAATCAGGTTTAGCTTTATTTATCAAGTGATCTGAGGTTTCTAACACCATGCATTCACTAAAAAGGGTTGTTGTGGCAAGTTCCAGAGACACAAAAGTATGTGGACTGCAGCTTTTTCATTGGCTCAGTGGTGCAGTGGCAACTGCCTGGCAGGCCTTACTGAGGGACCACTAGTCCCTCAGGCTACTTGCCCTGAAACCCCTTATTTTATTGTTAAAGTGATTCTGACTTGCAGACTTGAGATCACGACCCGAGGAAATGTGATTGGTGACGGATTTGTTGCTATATCACAAGCGGAATCTCTTTAATCGCCAAGCACAATAAATCAACACATAGGACATTGGTGGAGAAATGTACCATGAAGGGGAGATGCAAACACACACACACACACACACACTAACAGTAAGCGCTAACACTTAGTAACCCTACACCAAGAATCCACACCTTTACTGTAGCTGCTCATTTTTCATCGTTTGCATGTCTGAGGCTTGCAGCACCTTACTAAGCAGATATTATGATGAAGTGCTTCCTCCACGTTTTGCTGAGGTTTGTACTTTGTGTGAAGTTTATGGAAACACCCAGAATGTCTCTGTTTTGAAGCCACCGGGCGTGTAGGTATGGCTGCACATTGCAGAGCACGGTAAATATTTAATCAGGCAATGCTGACTTCAAGAAATGGGTCAGAGAGAGTTGTTGTAATGTAACTCACTGAGGTTCAGGGTGACCAAGCAAAACACAGCCTTGTTAAAGGGTGCAGAGGGAATGTCTGCTTGATCAATGGTCGTGTCTCCTGCATTAGTTCACTGTTCATCCTCAGGGTTATTAATAGGGCTGGGCCGATATCTGGGGCCGATATCGGCCTTCATTAAAAATGGGATCTGGTCCAGTCTGTCCACTATGAGGAATATGATGCAGTTTGATTGATTAACCTGAATTCTAACGTCACATTTCGATCAGATTCCACATTATTATGCATGGATATGTTTTGTGAGTAATAGTTGTGCAAGGTAGCATCCTGGGTTTCAGCAGCGTTTTAGTGTCCCATGGTCTAAATGAGGCTTTTCCCCCCTGACAAGAGTAGAATATTGGGAGGAAACACTCAATACAATATTGTGTATCAGTATCTCCAATCCATAAAACATCAGTATCAGCCTTCACAAACCCATATCGCTCCAAGCCTGGTTGCTACTGTACGTTTGCAAAGCCCTCGGCAGGAATGTGATTTTTTTTTAATGTTACTATTCTCCGTCTCCTGCTGCTGTCAGGTGAAGAGAGCATCAGGTTTCACTGTAAGCCGCTAACCTGCCGCTAACGCTCAGCACAACACTCAACACTACATCTCCTCTAAGGCCGCTGGGAAATTCCCCTCCTCCAGACTGAAGTAAAATGTCGGCAGCGGTTGGGCAGAGAGCAGCTTGTGAACGTGAACAGTATCGCTGAGACAAAGTGGTCTGAATAATTCAGAGACTCTCCGCTGTGGTCGGTCCGACTGGAACGAGGCCACAGAAATACAGACAACTGACTGGAATTTAAACACAGACGGGCTTCCATATGTCCTGTTTCTACCTGTTGTAGTAGTACTAGTAGTAGTAGTAGTGGTAGTAATAGTAGTAGTGGTAGTAGTAGTAGTAGTAGTAGTAGTGGTGGTGGTTGTAGTAGTGTTAGTGGTAGTAATAGTAGTAGTAGTAGTGGTTGTAGTAGTAGTAGTAATAGTAGTAGTAGTGGTGGTAGTAGTAGTAGTAGTAGTAGTAGTAGTAGTAGTAGTAGTAGTAGTATTGGTAGTAGTAGTAGTAATAGTAGGAGTAGTACTAGTAACAACTACTCCACTTGTTCTTTTCCAGGTTGGACGTTTCTTTGGCGAGGTGGACGGGTCGGTGATGGCGTCGCTGATCAAGATGGGCATGTTCAAAAAGTAAGAGTCGTATCACATCTTAAATAGTTTCCCCTTGTGGATCAATAAGGTTGATCTAAACCGATCGACTGACTTTGTTCCAGGGTCTCGTTGTTCGACTACCAGGCCATGTGTAAGAACAGCCACCACCACGCCAGCAGCGCCCGGCCGCTGCTCAGCGTAAGTCACTTACCCTTAGACCTGGACTTGTTAGAGTTAGACTAGTTACTGGAAGTTAGACTTAGACCTAGACTAGTTAGACCTAGACTAGTTATAGTGAAAGTTAGACTAGTTGGAGTTAGACTTACACTAGTTAGTGAGAGTTAGCGTTAGGCTAGTTAGTGAGAGTTACTGTTAGACTAGTTAGTGAGAGTTAGAGTTAGACCTAGACTAGTTAGACTAAGACTAGTTAGTGAGAGCTAGACTTACACTAGTTAGTGAGAGTTAGCATTAGGCTATTTAGTGAGAGTTAGCGTTAGGCCTAGACTAGTTAGACTTACACTAGTTAGTGAGAGTTAGAGTTAGACTAGTTAGTGAGAGTAGTTAGACTAGTTAGCTAGTTAGACCTAGACTGGTTGTACTGGTCAGCTCCCAGTGTGAATGTGTGGATCTGTGTGTGGAGCTCAGCTCAGCTTCCCAGGATGAAGCTGAATTGAGGACGGTCTTCATGATGTCATGTTGTGACTCCTCCCATCTAACGTGTCATTTCCTGCCTGCAGCCGTTCTACAGCATGGCAGCGCTGCTGAGGTGGTTCTTCTCCAACGTACTGATGTAGGTGTCAGCCCGTCTGATGAAGAGATGAAACACTAAATTAAATGAAATACAGTAAATAAGATACACCTAATGATGTTTACACATAGTGATTGATTAATATCACGTAATGATTTTTTAAACTGATAAAGACTTTTGGAATAGAACTCATTTAATATTTTCTGTGGTCATTTGACTGTTGGGTCTTTTATTTTCTCTGCCAGGTTCTTATTGGACTTCAACCTCTGTGGACTTTGGCACTCGGATTATTTTGTTGACGGTAAGACGCCCTGACCTCCCCTTGACCTCCACCTTGACCTCCACCCTGACTTTCGCCCTGACCTCCACCCTTATTGATAAACTGACTTCTGTTGAATTATAAACTTGATCCTTTCTTTAACTGTGAGGTTTAATCAACACTGTACCTGATTCTGTGTGTGAAATAGCATTGGAATGAGGAGGAGGATTTATTTCCATGAAAAAGTAATTTATTATATTTATTATTTTGGCAGATAAACATTAGGCTGGTATTTTATTAGTTTACCAGCCAAAATGTTCATAGAGAGCAGAAGAAGAAGAAGTCGACATTTTGCCTCATTTTTTAAGCCAAAGATTAAAAACTATTATATAACTACTGTAATTAACTAACTCTAAGTCTCACTAGTCTAACTCCAACTAGTCTAATGCTAACTAGTCCAAGTCTAACTAGTCACTAGTCACTAACTAGTAACTATAGTGTCTGTGTTGAATAGAAACCTGTTTTGTTCCAGGGGTTAAGAGCAGCAACCTGCATCACCTTTGTGTCTTTTGATCTTTTAGTTAGTTTTAATATTTATATATATATATTATTTATTTATTATTTCTATGTATATGAAATGTGACTCAACATTTCATCTCTCATGTTGGTGAACTACAACGTTCTCATCAGGTTCCAGTCGACGTTCCTACGTTTCCCTTTACAGACCTCGTTCAACATCGCCACCTAGTGTCTGTCAGTCTAATGACTTCCTTAGGCTCTGTGATGTGGACAGACTGACTGATTCATGTCATCACTTATTCATGTCTCATTCATTCATCATTTGCCTTCATTAAAATGGCCATCTCACCATCATCATCATCACCACCACCATCATCATCACCATCTGCTCGGTGTGCCATGTGATCCATCTCCATCCATTCAGCCAAGGCTGGCTATCATACATGTGAGTAGAACATCTGTGTGTGTGTGTGTGTGTGTGTGTGTGTGTGTGTGTGTGTGTGTGTGTGTGTGTGTGTGTGTGTGTGTGTGTGTGTGTGTGTGTGTGTGTGTGTGTGTGTTGTTTTGTCTTACATTTCTGAGGGAGAAATGTCCTCACAGGGATCAAGAGATGAGGAAAATACTTTTAAGCGGTTTAGAATTAAAGTTCGGGGTTAGAGAATGAATGCAGTCAATGAAGTTTGTGTGTGTGTGTGTGTGTGTGTGTGTGTTGTGTTATAACTGGTGTTCAGCCCATAAGCAGAAGAAGGTGGAGGCGCTGCTGCCCTGTGACACGGCGTATCCCGGCTTCATGTACGACTCCTCCATCAGAGAGGCCAACAGCCTGATCAAGTGTGGACGCTGTCAGAAGTACGACTCACACACACACACACACACACACACACACACACACACACACACTAGATAAAATGATAGCACCATCTTGTGGCCAAAATCTTTAAATCTGTTCTTGGATTGAGGTTGATTCATTCCTGAAACAGTTTCAAATGGTTTCAATGTAAAACGATTAGTTAATATTTATTGGTTGTGAATGATTGTAATTATCTGATCATTTTTAACAACATTTTTAGTAATTGTGTGTTATTCATTTGTTAATTGAGAGTTAATTGGAAACTAGTTTAACTGACTGTTAAAGTGGATGGGTGTTATTGTATGTGTTGCCTGGTGACCAGCAGTGTGCTGCCTGTTGCAGGATGTTCGTGGTGCAGCAGGTTCCTGACAGTAACTTGGTTCTGGTCGTGACGCAGGCCGACTGCGACTGTTCCCGTCAGTATGGAAAGATCCTTCTGGAGCCCAAAGAGATCAAATATATCCTGATCAATACAGTCCTGATCAATACGATCCTGATCAATACGATCTTTAGAAAGCCACTACACACCTCATTCTATGTTTATAAATGTAGATGATCCAGTCAGAAACGTTCCCTACAGCAGGTATCACTTATGAGAGATATTAGATATGAGAGATATTAGAGATATTAGAAATATTAGAGATATTAGAGACATGAGAGATATTGTCTAACATTGTATATAATAATATAACATGAGTGTATATTAAATGTGTATATATAGATGTGTGTATATAATATTGAATGTGTTAGCTGTGTTAGTGCCTTGCTAAAGGGCCTCACAGGCTCCTCCCCCTCAGTGATGAGTGTGTTCCTTAACGGCAGTGAACATAACGCCACAGTGAAGTGCAACAGGATGAAGTCCCAGAAGGTCCGGCGGCGTCCGGAGTCGTGCCACGCCTACCACCCCAAGGTCAGAGCCTCATCAATACTAAAACCCACTTTATTACAAAGCTTTGTCCAATACTCCACTCTGATTGGCCAGTGAAGTCAAGAGGTCTGCTGCATTTAGTTGATTTTTAATTAAATTAACTGGTGTAAAAAGACACAGCTAACCAGTTAGAAACATGAAGATTTATTCATATGAATTTAGTTTTTTGGTGTGTGAAATTACTTCATCTAACAAAATCATTTAAAATCACTATTTAAATATAGTGTTTTATAATATTTAAATATGTAAAATGATTCATGTCTGGTAAGTATCTGTGTAACAAGCTTCACGTAGTAATAATAATAACAGTAATAATAATAATAATAATAATAACAGTAGTAGTAATAATAATAGTTATAATAATAATAATGCTTATAGTATTTAAATTCATATATTTGTTTTTGTTGGTGTTTGTTCAGGTTTATCTACAGAAGCCCTGAAAGGCAAGCGAAGAAGAAAAAAAAGTGATTCTCACTTTTCTAATTTCTGCCATTTTTTTTCTCCCATTGTTGTCTCTATATATTGACTTACCAAGAGTTGCCAGCCTCCATTTTGAGTTCTACCTTTTTTTTTTTTGTTGCTCCATTGCTATCTCAATATATTGATGGGTGAAATGGGTGAAAAAAACATTGTGAGCGAGCTAACTAGGCTAACAGCTAATATGTTATGCTATTTTCAGCCACAAGAGGTCAGGAGGGAGCCTTTGCTCCCTGTTCAATGTAGGGCTAAATGTTGACGCTGCAACTTTCCACTTATATTTTATATTGAGATAAAAACGTCTGGGGGAAAAAGCAAACATTTATTTTTTCACCTGTTCTTAAGTCAATATATTGAGACAACAATGGGAGAAAAAAAATGTAGGCAGAACTTTTTTTTTCCCGCTTGCCTTCCAGGACTTCCGTATTTATCATTTTATTTAGCGCCTCAGATCAGACCAATCAGATGATCGATGCTTTAATATTGACAGGTTAGACTTGAATATTGATCAGTTCTTTCCTACAACAGGAAGACGCCAAGGAGTGCGGGGGGGCGTCGGTCATCTCCCTGTCCCTGTCCCTCCTCTCAGCATCGCTGGCCTTCTCATTGGTTCTCCACCGGTGGACATAAACCAGAATCCAACGACCACAGCTCGTCTGCAGGACGTGGCGGACGGAGGAAACGATAAACATCAACCAGGAAGGAACGTCTTTCCTCGCCACGGGATGGACTCCTCCACTGAGGAAACGATCATCTCACATTTTCTTCTTCCTGCTGTTCAGAGGAGCTCCAGCTGACCCTGGAGCAGCGGTAAAGGGCTATTTGATAAAAACTTAATAAAGACTAATTTCCCCAAACTGGAATAAAAGACTTGAACAGGAAAATGAGACGCATGCTTTGAAGTCGCTCAGCTGTAGGATAGTTGCTGTGACAGGGACACTGAGCTGGACGATAGCGCCCTCTGCTGGCCAGGTTGTAACCGCTGCTACGGACGAAACGTTGCCGCGCACCAGAACAAGAATGTAGCGTCTTTCTAGCTTTTTGAAATGTTTTATTCATGTAGTATTTTATGTTCAGATGATTTACCAAAACTCTTGAAAAGAAAAAAGTTGCAGCTTTAAAGTGAAACTAGTGATCTGACCTCAGGGTTCAAGAGGTCGAAGGTCAACAGACAGTACAGACGGACAAGACAGGAAGACTTCATTTCAAAATGAGATCCAACATTTGATAAACTAGATGACAGGAAGTAACAACTCAAGACTTACAATCATCTCAGTAAATTGCAGGTCATTTTTGGAATGAAACGTCTCGACGTCTTCAGTCTACTTTATTATTATCACTGTTATTATTATGATGTTTCCTCTGAGGGTATTTTCATGTCGGAGTTCGAGCTGGGTAGCATCCAGTTTCTTCGGTGGTCCAACAGCATTATGGGATTTCAGTTCAACAGAACTGTCCTGCTCTGATGTAGCCCGATCCACGAACAACCAAATAAAAACATTTTTTTAAATTTTGGACTCCAAAACGTTCCTAGAATGTATATTTTGTGTGTAGTGTGTGTATATATGTACACATATATGTGTGTGTGTGTGTGTCTATAGACAGATAGTCAGATCAATAGCCAGGCAGACTGAATAAGAACACACTGAAAAAATCATCAGCTTCTTTATTGATTCAACAAACACTTTGATCCAACAATGCAGCAGCCTTCGATTTCGATTAGAAACATCACTGTGTTTCTATTAAAACTCTTCACCGGTCCGGACGGGCTGTCCAGAAGCTACATTAAAGACGCCTTCAGGTGACCTTTAACCCCCGTCAAACCCGACTGCCTCCACCAATCGGCAGCATGAACACAATGATCTGTCGTCCATATTCACTATCGACCGATATTTCTGTTTTTAATTCACAACCCAACGGAAATCAGTGAGGTCACTGGAGGGCGGGGCTTCAGCAGGAAAGCTCAGGTATGCAGCAGATGCAGTCAGGTTCCACCGATAAGGTCTTTAAAGGCCGATACCAACGTAGACCGTCACTGATGGCCTTTATTTTCAATATCTTTGAATTTGAGCAGTTTCAGAGGTTTTCAATGTTTCCTGAACCATCATGGACACTAAAACTCTCTAATGACACCAGACTGATGAAACTCTTTTACTGTCCTCAGCACTTTAAAGCGGGGTGACCCCCCCCCAGTATCAGGCCCCAGTATCTGTTGAAGCCGACTGCTCAGTACTCGTGTCCATCACAGTGTGACTAAAGAACATCCAGTTTGGTCTTCACCTCTTGGACTCGACTCGTTGCCTTCACTGGGAACTAACAGAAATGGAAAAGCTTTTCTCGGAACCAGAGCAGGAGCGCTCGGCTTCCCTTCCCTTCAATTTCACACAATCACAGCAGATTGTTCTGCATCAGCGTCTCACTAGTAAAAAATAAATCCAAACAAAAAGGTTCTTCTGGACAGCGACTCGGCGTCCAGACCGACAACCAGCCGGGAACATTTAAAAGTTGATGCTGCATTGACTTTTGTTTTTCTTAAAAGTTCTTTCAAAGCGACTACAAGTTATTTTTGCACAAAAACAACAAATTTCTTCTTTCAAACTTCGTTCAAATAAACAAAAAAATATCAACTCATAATTTTAAATTTTTTTTTTTTAAATTGGGACAAATAAAATTTCTGTAACAAAATGTAATAATTTAAGTGGAAGGTGGAGCTTCAGTCAGAGGGAGACGATCCCCGTTAATGAAATAAATAAAAAAAACATTTTATATGTAAAACCAATCAGTGTAAATGAACAAGATTAGACCAAATAAAGCAGAATAACACTCCTACATATTCACGGTGGTTCCTGTTGTCTCCTCCCTCCTGTATGATGGACATTAAGGCGTGCAGAGATTCCCAGTCTGACCAGTTCAACATACAGGAAGCCAGCGGTTCTCAACCTGGGGGACCGGGCCCTCCGAGGGGTCGCGGACATGGATGGTTTTGTGGAGGCGTTTATGATTTATGGAGCAAAAACAGGATTTCATTTTTTATTTAACATACTAATGTTTGTAATCTGAGTGGCTCTTGTGAGTAAAATCAGTAAAAAAAGTTTGAAACGGGGAAATAAAAATCAGCGTTTGGTGTCAAAGTCATATTTGTCAATCAGCATATTTACTAATGTGGCAGCAGGCTGGAGGAGCAGGATGGTTACAGGGAGGTACAAGCCGGGTGGACCGGTGGAGGAAGTGAAGGATCTTCAACCCAAACCAGTACGAGGCTGGTTGGACGTGGGCTGCGTTCACAGCCAGCGTGTTCAGGTCGGTTACTCTGACCCTCTGCAGCGAGACGCCCGATAACGTCTCGGTCCTCTAAACAGGAGAACTGCGGTGGTTCGTTAGGAGAGAGAACGGAATCCAGCCTACAGGAAACCACCCCGGAACGCAAAGGCATTCTGGGTAGACAAGTCCGTCATGGCTGGAACCAGGATGGGTTCGGACTCTCCAAACTGGTGGGATGACCAGGTTTTGCCACTGAACAATCAAGCCCCTGGTCGGCTGGCGATTGGTCAGCGTGAACCCCAACGAACCAAATACTAAAAACACAACAACGTTTTACAACAGCGGCATCGCTTTTTTTTTTTTTGGCAGTCATGAGGTGACGAGGTTGAGAACCGCCCGGGTGCCGGTCCTCTAGGCGACCTGCTGCTTGCCCTCAGCCGGGCCGGCCTCCTCGGGCTCGCCTCCCCTCTCCTGGTTCCAGTCCCGGAGGCCCGCCGGCAGGCTGGTGTCCTCCTCGAAGCTCCCCGTTCCCTCCACGAAATCCTCGTACGTGGACTTCTCCTCGAACGGCCGCGGGCCCAGCAGCTCCAACATGTCCGCCTTGCCCAGCACCTCCTTGTCCAGGAGACGCTGCCCCACCTGAGGAGGAGGAGGAGGAGGAGGAGGAGAAGGAGTCACGCTGACTTCTTACAGAATTAGAAAATATTCTTACTTCCTGTTCTGATCAGAACTCTTAGCTGGCTGGGGAAAGAGAATGTGGTGAATTTTTTGAAATGTTCCCAGCGTTCCCACTGCAGTGACTTTCCATGACTTCCCATGACCATCACCTAACCTGTTCTTCCTTGCTGGTTAATGTTTTCCAGGCTGAAAACCAGCTGATGTAATGTGATGAATGGAAAATAAATTTGGGTTATATTCCTGGGAAGTGGCCCATTCATAAAAGAAGTGTCCTGATATTCCCTGACAGAGAAATGATCAAATTCCCTGTCTGGAATCCACCTCAAAATTACATGATATTCCAGGAATTCCAGACCGGCAGGAACGTTGCCTTCAAAGTTTGACACCGTGAGAGAACTATTCTATCTGAATTCAGAGTTTCTCCTCAGAAGGTGTGAATGATTTCTGGTAGTATTCTTAATAGATCTCTCTGATCCCTATTCTAAAGAGAGCCACTGACTGACCTCTGATCAGCGTCTGCGTGGCTCAATCAAGCTGTTCGTGATCTACAGGTTGTCTCTTACTCTACCGGTTCCTAGTGAGGGCTGTGTGGGTTCTGGCCTCACCATCTCCACCAGCTCCTTCTTCTCCAGGACGAGCTCCATGGTGCGGCGGTAGGCTCGGTCCACCAGCTCTCGGACCTCGGAGTCGATCAGTTCGGCCGTGGCCTCGCTGTACGGCTTCTCCATCACCATCTCACCCTGCCGCGGGAGGTCGAAGGAGACCTGCCCCACCTTGTCGCTCATCCCAAACTGCACCACCTAGGGGGGGGGGGGGGGGCAGGAGGGGCAATAACCACATTATCAATAACCACATTATCAATAACCACATTACCAATAACCACATTACTTTCATCCTCCAAAAGCACTGCTCAGTTGACTAAGCCCAAAGTCCCCTGACATCCAGTAAACTGACCACACATTAATATCGGTCATTAATCAATGACAATTAATCAATTATTGACGTGGTCCTGATGTTTTATTTTTACGTCAAAATATACCCATAATGCATTGCCAGCCTGAGTTTGACAGATGGGGGAAAGCGGTCAGATGTTTCTCATAACCAGGTCATTCTGACCAGGTTATCAGCTGGTTACCACGGTTACTGGCTCAGCTCCCCGTGTATCATCGTGACTGACCTGAGCGTAGGCCGACTGGGTGACCTTCTTCAGGTCGTCCTGCGCCCCGGTGGTGATCCTGCTGAAGAAGACCTCCTCGGCCACGCGGCCTCCCAGCATCATGCACATCCTGTCGAACAGCTGCTCGCGGCTGTACAGGTACTGCTCCCTGGGGAGGTACTGGGCGTAGCCCAGCCCCTTCCCCCTGGGGATGATGGACACCTGAACACAAAAGAGGTACACGTTACACAGAGCCTGACCGCAATGGTTTTCTCAACTACCGCTGCACATGATGGTGTTATATAAACTGTCATTATGTAGTGTCATAGGATATTCTAAACATGTCAACCGTCTGCGGTAGCTTCCCTTCTATGGGGCGGATCTACTAAGATCCCAAATAAAGGGTACTAATTTGCGTGTGCATTCTAAAAGTTTGCGCGTGTGGTTGATGGACGTTTTGCGGGTGATTTACTAAGAATGATTGCGTAAATGACAACAGGTGCAAACGTGGTGGAGACAGCAGTATTTAAATGAGGGTTTTGCGTGTTTAATGTTTTGCACCATGGAGAGTTTGGATGGGCAACAGAACCGCAAGCGCAAAATGAAATTTGCGCCTATAGAATTAGAGGTGTTAGTGGAAGAGGTAAATAAACATTTGGATGAGCTACAGCAAAAAAATCTGAATATGACAAAAACGAACACTATATGGGAGATCATGAGAAAGTAAATGCCGTTGGTAAAACAAGAAGAACAACGGATGAAATTAAGAGAATGTTTTATGTTTTAATTACTTTTGCCTCAGTCATTCCAAAAAATTTCACACAAATTTCTTCGTTCATCGTTTCTATGTCTCCTTCTCGCTACAATAACGGCAGTCATTTGTGCACAATTACGCATGCAGGGCGTTTGCACCTTCCCTTGAAACGTATTAAATACAGACGCAGTCTCCATCAACGAAATTGCGTTCAGGTTTGATAGATCACAGTGCGTGTGCTACATTAATCTATTTACATTTTCTCCTCCCAGTATTTTGCTAAATAGCGTGTAAACGCCCCATCTTGCATATTCATTGAGGCAAAAGTACTAACTGGATAAGGCGTGTTATTTTGCACATTTGCAAGACGCAGTCCTCAGTGCGCACTGTTAGTAGATCAGTTTGTACATTTATTTGTGCGTGCTATGAGTTTGCACACATTTTTACACACGCAAACCTTTAGTAGATCCGGCCCTATGTCTATTAACAAGTATTTGAACCTTCAGCAGCGGGTCGGCGTGCTGCAGGAACCAGCCCACGATGGCGTGACCCGCCTCGTGAAACGCCACCGTCTTCTTCTCCGACGGCTGGAGGACCTGGCTCTTCTTCTCCAGACCTGCAAGTACAAAAGAAAAAAAACACAGGATTTAGTCGGCAAAGATAATAAAAAAAAACATCCCCAAAAAAAGCAAAAGTGTGTTTTAAAGAAGTGATGATGATCGTCAGGCAGGTCTCCATCGTCTTCATCTCTCATCCTCCCCTGTGGTGTGTCTCACTGCTCTTCCCAGAGATGTTGGTGGAGTTCGAGTTCCTGGAGGTGGCGCTCTTTTCTTTGTCTGTTCAGCCACGGTGGCTATCGCCGCCATGCTAACTACCCAGTTCTTCTTCTATTGAAACGGAAAACGCATGGATGTGGATGCCAGGCTCACCTCCGATGACCCTGTCGATTGCCTGTTCAAAGTGCTTGCCGTTGACGGACGGGTTGAGATGTCTGGCGGCGATCAGCGCCGCCTCGTTACAGACGTTGGCGATGTCGGCTCCTGGGGGGGGGGGGGGGGGGGGGGGTCACAGCAAAAGGCGACATTTAAAATGCATTTTGAATGGCGGCTGTCCAGCTGCTCTTGAGCAAGGCTGCTGCTCAGTGGCCACCAGTAGAGCAGCTTATGCAGCAGCTTCTCTATGTCTACAAAATCGCCTAGCTTACCGCATAATAGATCCCCGAAGTTTGGGAGCTGCTCCGGTCCATCGGCTCAACCTGCAGTGGCGTAACGGCGGCTCAATGGCGGTAACGTAATCCGGATTATTATTATTCGTGTGTCTGACAAGTGTCTGACAAGATTACCGAAAGGATCGCTAAAGAAATAGACCGTTTTTAACCAGAAATAGACCTTTTTTTAACAACAACTCTGAACGCTCAACTCTGACAAAGCTGTTTAATGAAAGCAAGATGATTCACTCTTGCAAGCCGCCGTTACGCAACTGCCGGTTGAGCCGATGGACCGGAGAAACTCAGAAACTTTTGGGATCTACTTAAAGGTATGAAAAGCGATTTTGTGGACATAGAGGCCAGGTTGAAAAATCCCGGAATTACCCTTTAACACCTTCAATTTGACACCTTTTCAATGCCAGTTAGACTGAAATAGAAAACATGACAATGAAAACAACAGTACTCTCAGAATCTGGTCTGATGAACACCAAGAAACCACAACATTTTTAAGACCTCTAAAAGTGAACTTGATATTGAACTGTATCAAGACCATCTAAGGCCTTTACTGCAGGCAGCCAGTAGAAGACAGGGAGGTCAGTCTCTAACCAGCGTCCTGCTGCTGTAACGTACCTGTGAATCCTGGCGTAGCGGCGGCCATCTTCCTGGCGAGACCGTCTCGGTCCAGACCGGGGTCCAGTTTGATCGGTCGTAGGTGGACTTTAAAGATGGACGCCCTGCCCTTGATGTCAGGAGGACCTGAGGAGACCAGAGACAGGACGGAGCTAAAGACCAGTCAGCAAGCTTTTAAATCCCCTTTTAAATCCTCTCTTATCCTTCGGTCTTGTTTTCATTTCTGTGTAAGAGGTTTGCTTTTAATCCATTAAAGAACTTTGTAAACTGATTATTATTACTACTCCTGTCGATCACTGCAGCAGTAAAACATTCATCAAGCAGCAAAAGATCTTCAAGTCAATTCAATTCATCACCCCTGTTATTTTCTCAGTGATTGATGATTAGAAAATATCACCATGATTTGAGCTGGAGCTGCTAGATTCAGAGTCCAGACTGCAAACTGAAAGACCTGAAACTTCCTGGAAGTGATTTTTTTTTTTAAGACGTCCGACACCACCGGTTCCCTGCGTTGGACTCTACCTATGTAGATCTGCCGGTCAAACCGCCCCGGTCTCATCAGGGCGGGATCCAGGATGTCAGGTCTGTTGGTTCCAGCCAGGACCACCACGTTAGTCGCCGTATTAAACCCTGGAAAGAGAGACGATTAACACCAAGCACATCACAGCATACGGCCCGCCTCCAACCCGAGGAATCAAACTACCACCCCCCTCCAACCCGAGGAATCAAACTACCACCCCCCTCCAACCCTGAGGAGTCAAACTACCATCCCGTCCAACCTACCGTCCATCTCCACCAGCAGCTGGTTCAGGGTGTTCTCCTGTTCACTCTGACCTCCGAAGTTCCCGCCTCCTCTCTTACGCCCCACGGCGTCGATCTCATCGATGAAGAGGATGCATGGGGCGTTCTTCCTCGCCATGGCAAACATGTCCCTCACCTTAAATAGGAGAAGATGATCAACATAATGAATGCTAAAGTGCTAGCATGGAGCATCAAAGGCGATGATCTACCGGGGACACGGGGATGATTCTGGTGTCTGTCCAAGAATTCTCTGGATTCCTTCAAGCTGCATTGAGATACTTTGTGCTCCATTTCTCCCTGAAAGGAAATTCTCTTTTGGCTTGCCCCCCCTCCACAGGGAGGTCAGAGGTCAGAGGTCAGCTACAGAGCTAGCTGGTGGGGATTCAGTGTTTTGCTCATTTCACTCACCCTGGCAGGACCGACGCCCACAAACATCTCCAGGAACTCGGAGCCGTTGACGGTGATGAAGGGCACGTTGGCCTCTCCGGCCGTGGCCTTGGCCAGCAGGGTCTTCCCCGTCC
This sequence comes from Hoplostethus mediterraneus, assembly GCA_034670385.1. Classification (NCBI taxonomy): domain Eukaryota; kingdom Metazoa; phylum Chordata; class Actinopteri; order Trachichthyiformes; family Trachichthyidae; genus Hoplostethus; species Hoplostethus mediterraneus. The sequence continues at coordinate 443,004 of JAXDDW010000125.1, read as the reverse complement.
CTGGGGGTCCGGACAGCACAGCACCCTGGGATAACGCACACACACACACAATTAAAAACCTGTGATAATACTATAAGTGTCTGAATTATGTACCCACAGACTCTCTAGATATAAACGGGGTTCGGGGGTTACCTTGGGGATCTTGGCTCCCAGGTTCTGGTACTGCTGCGGGTTCTTCAGGAAGTTGACGAACTCCAGGATCTCCAGCTTGGCCTCCTCACAGCCGGCCACGTCCTTGAACTTCACGTCGATGTTGTCCTTCATCATCTTGGCCGTCGACTCGCTCATGCTGAACGGCCCGCCCCTCCCGCCCCCAGGGCCTCCTCCCATTGGTCCTCGCCGGAGGGTGAAGAGCAGGAATCCGATCAGCAGCAGGGTGGGGATCATGCTCATCAGAAACGAGCTGTGAGAAGGAGGAAATGGTTTCGATTAGGATTCGATTGATATGATGCAGAAGATCAGGAGACACTGAACCGTTATGGAAGTAGATTTCACCTGCAGTTTGTAGGATTTCATTCCAACCAATCACAGCAGCTCACTCCTCTCTATAGGAAGGTGAGTAAGTCAGTAAAATCAGCTGTTGTGATTGGTTGGAGTGAAATCCTGCTGACTGGACCAAAACCACCAGTTTAGATCACGCGCTGAAGAGTCCAACAACAAATGCACTTGTGCACATCCCTAGTGATTGAGTGTGTGTGTGTGTGTGTGTGTGTGTGTGTGTGTGTGTGTGTGTGTGTGTGTGTGTGTGTGTGTGTGTGTGTGTGTGTGTGTGTGTGTGTGTGTGTGTGTGTGTGTGTGTGTGTGTGTGTGTGTGTGCCCACCCGTCGCTCTCCGTGCTGTACACCACGGCGGCGCGGTGCGACGGCTCCAGGCCGAGCTCCATGTGCGCCGCCTCCAGGTTCCTCTCAAACGTATCGACGCTGCCGATGTTGAACCACACGTAGCTCTGGAGTCGACATGAAGGTCGTGATGAGGAAGAAAAAAAAAAAAGAGCATTTTATTTGTTTAAACTGACATTAAAGACACGTTAAATAAAAGCACTGAGGAAGCGTCCTCGCTACAGATGTTGAACCACACAAAGCTCTGCGAGATACGGGGTTACTTTTGTGTCTTTATTATGCAATCAAACAGAAAAGGTTTGAGAGCAAAACTTTCCACACTGCAATCAAAATGTTTTATTGCAAGTAAAATTAATTTGTGATTAAAAATGTATTAATGCGAATCAAAAACTTTTGTTTGCAAATCCAAAAGTTTTGCTTGCTGTTGAGCTGAATCTTGTGGGCGGGACCTACGCTGAAAGATGTAAGACACGTCTCTATTGGCCAGTCTCGATTGGCCAGTCTCGATTGGAGTGACAGCTTAACAAAAAAAAAATCAATGCCCAGATCTGTCTACACATAACTTCTGTCTTAGTAATAGCAAGAATATTATGTTTGAACTGGTGCATACGAGCCGCTCCTGCTCCATCTTCTCCATGGACTTCAAAACTCCCTCTCTCGTTTACTAACAGTGGATGTTGCCAAGCTGTCACTCCGATCAAACAAAACTTGCAAACAAAACTTTTGGATTCACAAACAAATCACAAATTAATTTTACTTGCAATAAAACATTTTTTGATTGCAGTGTCGATAGTTCTCAAACCTTTTCTGTTTGATTGCATAATAAAAACACAAAAGTAACCCAGTATGGAGCAACATGAATGATGAAAAATCAGAAGAGGGAAACCAGCTCCCGGCTCTTATTCCTAACAGACTCTTAATCCTTCTAAGAGGTGGTGTTCCTCTCACCCCGTCGACGTCGGCTCCTGGCACCAGAATCACTCTGACGTACTGCTTGTTCACCACCTCCAACCGGTCAACCTGGAAAACAATACAAAGCGATTACAGTTTCTTCAGTTCTGGTTCTACTTTGTTCCTGTTGAAGGAACTTTAGAGACTCAACTGGGTTTGTTGGAGCAAAAATCAGCCGTCATTTAGAATACGACTCCAAATGATGGGTGGTTTCCTGTAGAGCGGACCAACTTTGCAACCCCAGTATGAATCTCCCATGATCCTCACCAGGCCTCTGCCCAGGAAGCGATGGACAAAGTCTTTCCAGCTGATCTCCCTGCCGGTGTCTCTGAAGTAGAAGTAGAGCAGCGCTGATGTTATTCCTGAAGCAGTGATGGCCATGTAGCGGAAATCCTTCTCATCCCACGGGAAGTCGCCCTGCAGACAAGTTGAGGGGAAACGGTGGACATTAGAGCGGCACAATCAAAAAAATACTAAAATCACAATATTGAACACGGCAATTTCCAAATCATAAAAGAGTTCATTCAGTTTATTCAGAGGAAAAGTCCTCAACCCTCAACATATGAGTCCATCCATTGAATATTATTCTGGCATCACTACGTTGTTTGGAAGTGAGTCAGTCTGTTGTGGCCGTCAGTCTGTTCTCATACCTTCTGAAAGCGGCTCCACCAGTCTTTTCCTCCTCCTCCTCCTCCTCCTCCTCTCTTTCCTCCTCCAGACTCCTTCCCTTTTCCATCTGAAATTCAGAGACGGGTGATGGATCAGTGAGACAACCCAGCACTTCCTGTCTGCTCATTTCAGTTCTGGTTGGAGCCTGCAGAGCTCAAACCCTTTTCTCTGGATACTTTATCATAATAATATTAGTTTTTATGTCTCTCCCACTATTTCACACTGTATACACACTAAAACCACCGTTGAATGAATGTGAAACAAATGAAGAAAGCGCCTGGCGAGTGATGACGGCAGTCCTCAGTCCTGGTCGTCATTCAGGCTGACAGCAGGCTCCTACCTTTTGGCTCGTTGGAGTAAAGAAGCCGTTGAGATGAATGAGGTCCACGACAGGACAAGAACTGAACTGGAGTCAGAGCAACGTTCTGGAAAAGACCGTGGACGGATGTTAGAATAGTTCATACACAGGGTGGAATATTACCAGCATCCAGACACGCTCTGCAACAAAATGATTGTGGTTTATAAGATTGTCTACACATCCAAGACCTTTGGCAGGGAACCAACCACAGTTTGGAGGTCCTCGTCCTAAAAGGCAAAATAAGATCAGTAAAACCCCAAACCAGAACGCTACTGCTACGACCTTAGGATGGAGCAGCGTTGATAAACACAAGCATCTCTCTCCTAAATGTAGAAAGCAAACATCCAAACAGACATCAGTATCTTGCTACCAGCCGTGAACCACCAGCAGCTCCAGTTTCTCCACAACATTCACCTGAAGACTGCTGCTCCGTTTATTTCCCCTTAATAAACGGAGTAATAATGACGTCATTTATTAAATGTGTGTATTTACTACTTCTGATCCCAGAGGAGCAGAAGATCAGCGTGGGAGAGACTTGGGAGTGACTTGGGAGGTCAAATGACCTTAATGCACTACTAGTTAGCCTGTGTGCAGAGGTTCAGTCCTGGCTTCTGGTCATGATAAATCTTACTTGATCACCACTCAGTCTAAATTAAAGGACAGAGAGGGACTACACGGTATAAAGTATAGTTAGCCTTTAAGAAAGCTAGCAAATATCACCTAGCGACTTAGCAAGCTAACCAGCCACTAGAGTAACCTTGTTAGCTGAAGTTAGCGATGAATGACGGCAAGAAAACAAACTGGGTTTTAATCCATAGTTTGTTGACCAACAGTAACTACCACTGTTACAGCTAACACTTGAGAAGGGCTAGCAGACATTAGCTATCAAGCTAACTTGGCACTGTACTGTCGTAACAGTTAACCTAATTTACCTAACTAACTTAGCTTTGCCCCGTGCTCTTCTATGGGGACGAGGCCACAACAAACCTCCTGTAAAATGAGCCAGTTTAACGAGACGTTGCTTGTCGGCAAACAAACATGGCTTATCTGGCGGAACATGACTTGACTTATTGTGAATTGTTAGGATTTTAACTACGTAACGTTACAGTTATTCTACTACTGTTGGTTCGTCTGTCAATCCTCTTCCACTAAAATACAACGTGTTGGCCGGGGTGTATGCCGAATTTGCGTGCAGACCCTAACAAGGCAGAAGAGGTCTTATATAGTGTTTTAAGAGGTATATACATCTGACCATCAGCAAAGCAACAATAAACTGACAGATTTTGGAAAGGGAGTTTGTCGGAGCTGCACGCATCGGGGCTAGCTGGCTGTGAATGACTGCAGACATGGAAAAAAATAATTCCTTGTTCCAGTTTATGTAGTAAAGGCACCCTGAGTCTTTTAGCCAATAACCCAGTAGTATGTTTTCTAATGTGTAGTTTATCCAGAAAAGAACCACTTTACCCGGACAGCAGAGCCCCCGTGGCCGGGTATGGACAGGTGTCTTGCCGACACCGCTGAGATCCGACCCCAGGCTCCTCCAGCCCGGCGAAGAGGCAGAGCGACCGCCGAGAGAAGCCTCAATATTTGAGACATCCTCCCTCTGCCGCCTGCCGATTTTTTTAGTCAAACTACAAAGTTTTTCTGAGTTATTTTTCTCCCCTATAGTTCATCATCTAGCTATGTTATTGAATAAGAGCTACAGCCTGGAAATGTCACAGGGAGTGTGACATAAAGCCCGAGAGGCGTCCTCTTCAAACGCCTGACCACATTTGTCGTGTGTGGAAGTTATTTTATTATTTCTAAAGTCAACATAGACAAGAAGATGCTCTATTATTACAGAATATGACACAACTAAAGAACTTAATAGGAACAAACGCATTTTTTGTTTTTAGATATATTTTTTTACATGCAGGCATCAAAATGAGAACAATAGGTCCTCACAGCACACCTTCTCTCTGATTGGCCGAGATAAAAACACGCTTCCCTCTGAAGTCCATGTTTCATCATTTTATAATTCTTCACTCTTCTTATTAGGCTCATATTTCACTTTCTTTCTGTCTTTCATTTCCCCTGAAGATGTCAGAGAGTTGGTTGTGTATGTCTACATGTCCTTCATTCACTCTATTCTTATTTATATTTGTCTTTGATGTATCCTACTACTTCTTGCTGCTGCAGTGAGCAGCAATTTAATTCACACAAATTAACATTTAATTAATTCATTTATTTATTTTTCTAATACACACATTTAAAATCACGTTTGCTATGCTAATGCTAGATGCTATGCTAATGCTAGATGCTAATGCTATAAATACCTTTTTTTTATAAAGTGATGAAACCTTGCAGCTTAGACAATCAGTTATTATTATTAGTCAAGCAAGACATGCAACCCCTCATTCTGTATATATATTAATATTCTGGGTGCCAGTGTCTTCATGTAGCGGAGATATCGATAGAATATTTATATTCTATACCCTGACGTTAAACTGTTCAGGTCACAGAACCCCGTCACGGTGGAGGAACGTCTTCTTCTTCGTAATCTAAGTTTCAGAGTTTGTGCTCGTTCCCGGTATTTCCTGAGAAGGTGTTGAGGCCCTGCAGTTTGCTGGCTGCAGGTTGCCAGGCTCTAGCGCCCCCTGTAGGTGCTGTAGGAGAATCGACTCAGCAGCAGAGGAAGGTGGAACCTCTCGTCTGGTTTGGTGATGCTGAAGACAACCTGGACAATAAATAATACAAATATAAAGAGTGGGAAAGGACTCACCAATGCAAATAATTATGTCTAGTCATTCCCTATGTCGTTGGTCACCAGACCATCAGCTTAGAGTAACGTTGGTCCTGATGATTTTTTTAGATTTGGCTTCCAAATAAAATTCTGGTGATTTTTACAACAATAAAAACGTCAGAATCAAATTTGGACTCCATGGATGGAGAGAACCAGACTCAGATGACCCCAGATGACCCCCATGCACATAGTTTCTCTTTCACTTTTGAAACTCTCTCTCTCTGTTCTTTTTGTTTGTTTTTGTGTTGTTGTTGTTGGTTTGTCATCAGGTTTTCAGGTATGCATTGAAATGTAGTTTCTGTGGTGGGTAAATAAAGGGCTTTTAAATTCAATTATTTTCTCTACTGTTGAGCCACGTTGAGCCTCGGCTTTACCCAAACCCTCTATTACTGTTTCTTCAGTGTATATTAATGCACATCACATTAATGTGTATATTAATACATATTGATTGATTATGAGTCATCGTGATATTATGAGTCAATATATTTTCAAATTAGTTGAGTTTTTAAGTCTCCAGTGTGTCTGCAGCCTGCAGCCTCCCACCTCCAGATACGGGTAGAAGGACGTCTGGCCCAGGCCCTCCCAGTACTGCCCCGTCTCAAACCGCAGCTTGTATGTCCCTGGGGTGAAAGCCGCTCTGCTGATGAGTCCTGGACAGCGGCCATCTTCATTTGTAGTCCTAAAGATCATTAAATTGCTGAATTGTGAAGGTTTATGGTCACTCGGTTTATTTGTTGCTGTTTCACTTCCTCTCTCCTCCACTCACTCTAATTTGTTCTCATCAAAAGGAAAAGAAAGTCTTCTACCTCTCATTTTTATTTCTTTATAGCATCTAACAGGATTGTTATCAGGTTGCTGTGACCTTTGACCTCCTTACTGTTGGTTTCTGCTGTTGAGCTCATTGGAAGAGAATCTGGATAAGAGAGTCAGTTAAATACCTGAAGGAAAAAATCACCTTAAAACTGATCTGAAGGGATCTGAAGGGATTTCTCCTTTAAAGTCTTCAAACCTTTAACCCCACGATTTTGCCGATTCTAAAGCTCATCTACCAAAACACTGGCTCTGATATTACCTATTCCTTGCTACAGTATCAGAGCGGCGAAGAGTTTCCCCCGTGGGTTCGAGTCCTACCCTAAGGTCAGCAGGTTCCAGAGCAGCAGGTTGGAGTCGAGCCGGTGTAGACTGAGCGCCATCCTGAACGCCGGGACGCCGTCGCCGCTGTTCAGCACGTGGGTGGTCAGAGGGCTGGACTCCACTTCAGCCATGATCTGTGGAGAGGTCGGCTAAGGTGAAGGCTCCTCCCTCACACGTTGTTTTTATTTAAAGCCATAGTAACCTCAATTAAAGTGTAGTAACTACGTATATTAGCTGCACGAGGCAATTTCGCACCTTGGCGGCCCCAGATGTCAGCAGAGGGAACTGCTTGAATGTTGAGGACTTCATTACCCAGAAGCCCTGTGTGTTGAGGTCAGTAAACTAAATGTGATACTGTCTGGTGGTTTTGGTGGAGGAGATACTTCTCGATTTTACTCTTCAGTCTGGATTGGTCAGAAGATTTCCCACCAGTGACCAAACCAGATTGAATTTGGACCAATAGGGTGAATCTACAGTCTGTTAGTGGCGATGGGACGCTCTGCTGCAGCATCACTTCCTGATAAGATGGCTGGGTCTTTACATAAAGTTTGAACCTAGTGCAGCTTTAAAGGAATGTAACTAAGAAGATAGTTCATCAGGAGAGACCCGACCAGGAGAACGCAGCAACATTTAACCTCCAAACAACAAAATTACAATCAAAGTTACATAAATGGGAAGAGTGAAGTGAAAATTCACTTTCTGAACTCTGAAAGTCACGATTTAAATCAATGGACTTTTCATTGAACCCATCTAGTCCCTTAGACCGATCTATAGGAATACAGCTTGGATAATTAATAAATAATAATAATAATTTCAGTGTATATGAAGACGAACTAGCCAAGAAAACAGCAGCAGTTACTGAAAACCAATAATGTGCTGCGAAAAATACAATCAAAAGCAATCAGATGGAACTGGAAAGTCATAATTCACACCAGGAGCTCTGAAGCGTCAGACACCAGGCCTGCAGAACATAAACATACTTTCTGTTATTTATATCTAATTTCTGTGGATTTGGCTGCAATGCGCTCAAACACATCAGTGATTTATCAGAATTATTAATAGAACAACGCTAAGCTGCAACATGATGGCGTCATGTGGAGGCGTCTCAGTCTTACCTCTGGAAGAAACCGCTTCACTACTGAGTTCATTTGATCCCTGACACATCATTAAGTTGTAGGAGGCGGAGCCTGGCTTCATTATTTACAGTTGTTATGTACCCAGCATGCACTACAAACAAACGCCGTGTCAAAGGTTGACCTGGCTCTAATGAATCATTGAAAAACAACTGGAAAGAGTGGAGTTGTGCTTTGTTGTGATAGTCCTCCTGTGATAACGCCGCAGCGACGACATCAGGATCATCTCAGGAAAACGATGAAAGTTCTTTATGTCATCTCATTTTATTGTTTTTTTTTGGCAAATGAGAAGGTTGACAGTGGGACAGGGTTGTAATGGGATCAGGTTAGACAGTAATAATTAATAATGCTAACACATATAAAACAGGATCACGTGTTAAAGTAATGGTTACATCTCCATGGACATGAACGCCTCGCCGACACATTTTCACCATTGTTTCTTTCAGGGTTGAAATAATTTCTAGCTGTTGGAGTATAAAGAGCGACTATTATACACATGGATCTTTTTTGAGTGCATTTTTGAAGTTTTTGGAATATATTACATTAACACTGTATTTACAATCAGTTAGTCGTCCATAGTTTCCAGTTCAGAGTTGTTGCTGTGTTTGACTTGGCCTGTTCCTCCTCTTATAATTGACTTCCCCGGTGAAACAAACACCCAGAACGCCATGCATGCACTCCATGATGTGGTCCTGTACATCAAGTGTTTTGATTGGACGCCTCCCGCTGCCTTCATTAACGTGGACATTAGCAGCTCTGAGCGGCGAGGAGACTCCCAGGGGTCCCACATCTACCGTTCCATGCTAAACTGACTTTGCACTTTGGCTCCGCCCCCAAAATGAACCCCAGTTGGTTGAGAGACACTAGAGTTCTGCTCCCCAGTAAACCAGCTGATCCAAAACTGTTTCATGTCTCATGGACCCACATTTGAAATTTAAATTAATTCTGTTTAATTTTGAATTTGTTGAATTTAAATTTTCTATACCGAAAATTGGAGAGGGAACTGCGGGGAAAGTAAAGCTATCATCAAAATAGTTATATTCTTATTGTGCTGACTGCTGTCGAGCGGAATAATATCAAAGTCCTTGTTTTCCTAGGGACCCCCTGGAACCTCCTCAAGGACCCCTGGCGGTCCCCAGACACCACCTTGGGAACCAATGGAATAAACTAACTTGGTTCCACTGTATAACATTTCAGAAAGATGCAGGATAAATGCATGGAGGATTCTTCAATGGCTGCAACAGAATTGATCAACTGATTTATTCTATCCAAGGTCTTTAAAAAGCTCAAGAAGAATGTTGTTAAAACTGAGGAACTGCTGTGAGGGCGATACGGTACTGCAGGGCTTCTCAACCAGGCAGCACGGAGGTCCAGTAGTCTGCAGGTTCTCCTCCCAACCAACCACTACAGCAGCTGATGTCACTGGTTACCTCATCTTCAACCAGAGAGGAGGAACTAGTTAATGAAATCAGCTGCTGTAGCGGTTGGTTGGGAGGAGAACCTGCAGACTGTCGGACCCCCACGCACCGTGGGTGAGAACCTCTGGTGTACGTGCGTGCCAACAACTTGTCTTTCTGTGACTTTACATTCTCTTAAAGGAAAAACAGCTTCTGGTAGATCGTCTCGTTGGCTCTGGTGCCCCATGCTAACACTTTAGCATACACTATGTTGAGTGATAGCAGGCTCCATGCTCTAACACTTAAGCTTACACCATGTTGAGTGATAGTAGGCTCCATGCTCTAACACTTTAGCATACACTATTTTGAGTGATGGCATTACAGCATTACAGTTAAAAAATAAAAAAAAACTTGCAGCAGCTCTAAAACTAAATTGCTAAATGTCTTAAATGATTTGTAGTTTTGTGTAGGAGATTGGTAAATATTTACATGAAATATGAAATAACAACCCGTTCTGAACTAGCAGGGACTACTTTCCCTGTTTCCATATTAACAAGGTGAAGGTGCTGATGGCAGACTGTGTACAGCTACAAATCATTGCACAGCTGATGAACATGAAATAGTTCCAAAACATCAGTTAGATTGAATTAAAGATTTTATATAATTTATAAAACTGCAGGCCATATAAAAACACTATCAACTATTTATTACTAAAAGGTAAGTCTTCTTACTTTGGATAATGCTAGTGGCCTACTGTCACTCAACATAGTGTATGCTAAAGTGTTAGCACGGAGCACCGGGGACACGTGGATGGTTTTGGTGTCTATGTTCACCTAACAGGGAAGTTGACCAACAAGACAATCTGGCCAAAAAAACGTGGTGTCTTCCTTTAAAGCTGCCATCATTTTTACTGAATCCCGAACTCAGCAAGAACATTTTACAGACTGGAGACGGAGCGACAGAACGAAAAACAAACCAGACAGTGAAAGATAAATAGTGTTGAACTGTGGAGGCAGATCCAGGTTTGGAGGAGAGTCGGTGCAGTGCATCTTCCATCTCTCGACTACTGATCCAAGCTTCTGCTTCTGGATGAATCTGGAAAGGGGAAGGTTGATTGAGATGTGTCCGGTGTGTTCGGTGTTAACAGAGACCAGGAACCGTGAGATACAACGAGGAAGACACCAACACAGATTCTCCCCATTGACACCGACTGCTCCTTTTAGATGTGACAACAATCCCAGCTTAACAAGAGCCTGAAGAGACATGGACATTAATTGGGGAGTCCAAGGGAGTTCAAATTTAATCTTGTACTTTTTTTTTTATCAGTATAATGGAGAGCAAAGACTTCATTAAGTCTGTTAGCTTGGCGCCTCCTCACCTGCTGCAGCATCACATGTCGTCCTCCAGGTCGGACTGATACTGCTTTATCTGGGGAACAGACAGGAAGAAGAGCTTAACGAGACAGCGGGCCAATTAAATTACACCGCTATTAACCTTCATCAACAGAGTCTTCCTCCTCCTCCTCATCATGTAACACACACACACACACACACACACAGGCGGCTACATGCTGTTTCCGCCTGTCGGAGGAACAATGCCCCGCGTCTTCCAGATTAAAGCCTCGTCTGCCTACTCGGGCTAACGAGGCTGGCTCGTTCTGTCAGGCAGGTAGGAAGCCCTGAGGCTAATTCTATATCATTATGTTTCCTTGTGAGGAAACGACGGCACTGAGAGAACCAGTCTGCTGAACACGACGTAGCGGTGAATAAAAAGCCTCCAGTCGGCAATCATAAGGAGGAAAAAACAGCCACCAATGTGAATAAAATCAGTTCAGAACAGCATTAAAGGTGCTCTTCTGACATCAATATCACCACGTTCATGCAGAGTCATCAGTATAACTCCACCACTAGCAGTAACTATCAATCTAAAAAGGTGGTTAGTTAGTCAGATATCCTCCTCTACATCCCTGATGATGAAGACTTCGTTTCACTCCTCTCGTCCAAACACAACTCCCTGTATTCACTCTGAATCACCGAATCTCTGAATCACCGAATCACTGAATCACTGAATCACTGAATCACTGAATCACTCCCCCGTTTTAAACCTTTTATACTTTTATCTTTACACATTTTTCCCAGTATTGTTCATCAGAAGTGCATCTAGATTCTTATGGCAGTAGGTGTTGATTATGATGTGCTAGTACATGGAGTATCCACTGGAGGGCAGTAGTGTACTAGTGTTATTTACCGTATCATGGAGCTGATGGTAGTAGGGTAGTTGTTTACCCAGTGGTGGTAGTTGAGGGGTAGTAAGGGCAGTTATTTACCGTGTGGTGGTACTTGTGGGGGTAGGAGGGGTAGTTATTTACCCTGTGGTGGTAGTTGAGGGGCAGTAGTGGTAGTTGTTTACCCTGTGGTGGTTGTTGAGGGCTAGTAGGGGTAGTTATTTACCCTGTGGTGATAGTAGGGGCAGTTATTTACCCTGTGGTGGTTGTTTAGGGGTAGTAGGGGTAATTGTTTACCCAGTGGTGGTAGTTGAGGGGTAGTAGGGGCAGTTATTTACCCTGTGGTGGTAGTTATGGGGGTAGGAGGGGTAGTTATTTACCCTGTGGTGGTAGTTATGGGGGTAGGAGGGGTAGTTGTTTACCCTGTGGTGGTTGTTCAGGGCTAGTAGGGGTAGTTATTTACCCTGTGGTGGTAGTTGTGGGGGTAGTAGGTGTAGTTATTTACCATGTGGTGGTAGTTGTGGAGGTATGAGGGGTAGTTATTTACCCTGTGGTGGTAGTTGTGGGGGTAGTAGTGCTGGTAGTGGGGCTCGTCCTCGCTGGCCTCCCCCGGTTCTGGACTCTCCCTCGGCCTGATGGGGGAGTTCTCCAGGCTGCTGACCGATCCTCGATGGGGGGAGTCGGACACACCGGCCTCCCTGGGCTGAGGACACTCTGACACACACACACACACTTTGTATTACTCACCCTAACCTAAACCTCATCCTAGTTTGAACCTAGACCCTTAAGGGAGCGAGGACCATCAAAATGCCCTCATCTTTCTATCCTTGTGAGGACATTTCATCCTCCCATATAGAAATACGAGAACACACACACACACACACACACACACACACACACACCAGGATAACTCCTGAGCACTGAAGGGTGTCTTATGAAAGGTTATGAGGCTGCTGTTTATCGCTGTTTACCTCGCTGTCATAATCCACGCTCCGCTGGCGGCGGTGTTGTCATTGAACCATTACTCACCGATGCAATATGATAGCAGATCAGATGGTAAACAGACCGGCGCTCCCGGCACCACCGGCACCGTCTGACTGAACGGGTCATTTGTATAATAAGCTGCTGTTCAGTTCAGTTGTTCTCAAGGTGGATTAGCCAGGAGGCTTACTGCAGGTCAGACGGATACCGATACTGGATTGATCACATATCTATTGTAGAGCTGATCAATACTACACTGGTAGTCTGGGAAGCCCCTGCACCTGGTTTGGATTCCATACTAGTCTGCATTTATATGGTGTTAGTATTAATAGTAGTAATATCCTGTATTATCCTGGTGGAGATTTTAGTGTCCCCTGGTTCTTCCACCCTGATGAGAGAATACTGGCATAAAATATCAGCATCCGCCTTCAAACACCTTGAACCATGGACGTGTTATCAGTCTTAGTGGGAGCAGTAACTGGGTTTTAATGGCGAGTTTTACTGTCCCGTGATGGTTGAAATGTTTCAGAGGCTTTTCATCCTGACAGGAATAAAACTCTGAGGGAAACATGGGTTGAATATTTTGGCGTGAAGCCGTTCCAATTTAGAGACACTGAACACATCGGCCCTATGGGGACCCGCGCTGTGGGTCCAACCTGGTGGAAGGCCCCCGCTACTGTCCTGTGGTGGGTTTACTACCTGGGTAGTCCTTCCTCTGTCTGTCCATCTTGTCCACGCAGTCCAGCAGGCCGTCGATCTGAACCTTGATCACTGTCAGCTCTCTCTTTATGGCCAGCAGCTCCGCCATCTTCACTGGAGAGACAGACAGACAGGGAGACAGAGAGAGAGAGACACAGACAGACAGACAGAGACAGGGAGAGAGAGAGACACAGACAGACAGACAGAGACAGGGAGAGAGAGACAGACAGTGTTAGCGGTGGCTAGTAGTCCCATGTTAACAGTAACTAAACTAGCCTGCTGGCTAGTTAGCTAGCTACCAGTTTGTTCAGGTTAACTGAGCTGACTCTTCTCCAGCTCCAACTCAGAGTGTTTTGGAGTAGAGACTAGGGCTAAAGACAAGACAGTTTACTGAGTCACAGTAACCTACATTTGGAGACAAATCTACCTGATCACACTGTTCACTTTTACTGAGAACGTTACTGGATGGATCTACAGACACACCACAACAAACTGGTTCAGATAGTCTACTAGTAGATAGTCAGATTTATTAACTTTAACAGGTTTGTGCGCATCAACAGGGACGTGCCCTTGACACACTGGGCCTCTACCTGCCCACTCACTGCACTGGCTGAATGACTAAAATGGAAAAATGTGGAACAATATGCAGAAATCAAAACCAAATGATGTCCAGAATCCAAGAAAAACACCATTAAACCTCATGGAGACCGGAGCCAAGAACTGAGCTCCACAGTTTCTACCACATCAGGACAATTCAGACAGTCTGAAGACTCAAGACAGACTTTTAAATACGGTGTTTTGTCTTAACCTTCTTACGCTACTGTACACAGAACGCCTACTGACACAGGAAGTACTTTAACCAGAGCTGGGTCAAACGGGTGAGTTTGACCCAGCTACAGCCGTAACGCAGACGACAAATGTCTCCCGGTGACCCCTGCAGTTGTCAAAGTCTGTACTCCCGAACCATCAATTACTCTAAGTACTGTCCTCCCGCTTCCTTCCGCCATACCAGCCGTCGCCCTCACCTCACCGTGATCTGTAATGGACCGCCAGCGCTCTCATCAGCTCGCCGAACGACCCTGAAAACTACTTTACCGCTGAAAGCTTTTCGACCTCGGAAGCTCACAAAGGCAATCTAATTTCCTTGTGATGGGGCGGCAGTAAAAACTATTAAGGCTTGTAATAAACTAGTATAAACAATTCTTATTTGCTATGCACTATTAACTCGGCCTAATTGTGAGCCCTGATAGGCTCGGCTGGGTTATAGCGGGGGAGAGAGCCCTGCGGTACAGAGGCTTTTAATGAAGAGACCATCTGGTGCCCCCCCACCCCCCCCCCCATCCCCAGCACCCTAGGGCCCCACCACCGAGACGAGCCATCACAACGCCAGGAGCTAACATGAACGCCTCCTACGAGCGCTCCCATGTACGATCTCAGGAGCTCTGGGAGGAGGGAATATTATGACCACAAATGTGTTCGTAAAAACATCGGAGCCCCGAGACACTGACGGGGTCGGACAGTTAAAAAGCCTTTTAACTGGAGAGAGGCAGGACATTAAACACCACGGTGTTGTGTTCAAGTCCCAGCCCTCTCTCATTAAAGGCTCTTTAACTTTCAAACCCATTTCTTTCTTCCCACTCCCCGTGTCGGCTTGAACACAACACGTAACATGTACAGTCAACACGCCAGTCTTCTGCTCTCTGACTTGATCAGAGATGAAAACTTTACTAGCCCAGTTTGTACAGTCCCGTTGTTAAAGCCGTTATATTGTTTTCTATTGTTGTGAGCTGCCATAACACGTGAATTTCCCCACGGCGGGATCAATAAAGTCTATCTTATCTTATCTTATCTTATAGGACAACTGTACTGAAAGGAGAAGTAATTCACTGCAGGTTGTTGTTTTGCAGTGGATCCAAACAGACAGTAAACCAGCTGTCATGTGTAACACATCATTGGTGTAATCAGCTGTCAATCACTCACTCCTCCGGGTCATTGGAAGCAATGGATTTGGGTTTAGGGATAAGATTGGGATTAGGTAACGGTAACGGTAAGGATAACTAGCGATAGCAATAACGATAACGGTAATGATAACGGTTAAGGTTAAGGTAAGAGTAAGGGTAAGGGTTTAGATTAGGGTTAAGACTAGGTTAATTGAAGGGTTAGGTTAGTTAAAGGTTTAGGTTAGTTAAGGGTTTGGGTTAGTTAAGGGTTTAGGTTAGTTAAGGGTTAAGTTTAATTGAGGGTTTAGGTTAGTTAAGGGTTTAGTTTAATTGACGGTTTAGGTTAGTTAAGGGTTTAGGTTAATTGAGGGTTTATGTTAGTTATGGGTTAGGTTAGTTAAGGGTTTAGTTTAATTGAAGGTTAGGTTAGTTAAGGGTTTAGTTTAATTGAGGGTTTAGGCTAGTTAAGGGTTTAGTTTAATTGAGGGTTTACGTTAGTTAAGGGTAAGGTTAGTTAAGGGTTTAGTTTAATTGAGGGTTTAGGTTAGTTAAGGGTTAGGTTAGTTAAGGGTTTAGTTTAATTGAGGGTTTAGGTTAGTTAAGGGTTAGGTTAGTTAAGGGTTTAGTTTAATTGAGGGTTTACGTTAGTTAAGGGTTTAGTTTAATTGAGGGTTTACTTTAGTTAAAGGTTAGGTTAGTTAAGGGTTTAGTTTAATTGAGGGTTTAGGTTAGTTAAGGGTTAGGTTAGTTTACATTTGTGTTTAGGGAATGGATGCGGTGTAGCGACGGTCCTCACAACCACAGCAACACAAACGGCGTGCACGTGCGTCTCTTACGTTTAGCCTTGCTGGAGGAGGAGGGCTGTGTGTTGCTGCTCCTGCTGGGCGCTCTGCTGCTCCTGGCTCTCAGGCCTGGCGAGGAGGAGGCGGAGGCGGAGGCGGAGGAGGAGGGGGAGGAAGGGCGGGGGCGTTTGACGGGACTGGGCTCTGCCGGGACCGAGGCTGGGACGCGCTGGTAGTCAAACACCCTGCAGGAAAACACACAGTTATTAGAAACACACACCGAGCAAACACACAGTCGAGACAGATTCCCAGGATGCACCTCTGCTCTGCCTGAGGCACGGCGTGGCGGTGCTGCAGTGACACGCTGCTGGTTCCCGTCTTGATTGTTTTATTAATGAACTGCTGCAATTACGGAACGAATCGATGAACTCTGTAATGTCTGTAATGTCTTTGTCTTTGTGTTTTGTGCACTTCTGGATCTCTTCATCTCTTAAGACAAGAAAGAGAAGGAGTCTAGGAGGGTTTGATGATAAATGAGTAGTATGAGTGGGGGACATGATGATTTGTAAATAGTGTGTGACTGTATGTGTTGTTTTTTTAGCGGAGGGTTCAGTGCACTTTTATGTACGTGTGAGAACATGACGAGCCCGACTGTTACAAAAAAGATTTTCATAAAGATTTAAAATTTTTGTTTTTATTTTGTAATAACATCAGCATCACAGCTAATTCATAGTTTGTGTTGCTGCAAGCTGAGGTGGAGCTGATCAGACGTGGTGGTGATCAGCTCTTCTTCGGTTCCTAGCAGCTTCAGTCGTTTTGTAGCGACAGCCGAGGCGCTAGGCTGCTGTTTTGTCACTTCCTGTGCTCGGAGAAGACTTTCCTGCCAGTGTACCTGTCGACTCAATTTCACAGAGTGCAGCTTTAACTTCAGTGGGAGGTTCCTTATCCTCTATGGGATGAGAAAACCCGTCTACACCACTCCATGGGGGTCAAGATGAAGACGAGGACGTTTTTCTTATTTCCGCCAAAGTTGACAGAACTCAACTTTTATTTCCTATGAAGTTGTAAAAATGTCCAGGGATTTGTGTGTTGCCTTTTGTTTCTGTTGTCTTGGCGATTCAGATGTGATGGATCGTACCTCGGTCACACCCTTCCTCTTCCTCGTGTTTTTAGTTTCATCCAATAAGGTACACAGATGACCTGTGGAAGTGTCTGTTTTGTTGATCGATTTGTATTGTGGACATACTCGTGTGTATTTGTCGCCGTTGATTCCAGAGGAAAGTTTATCAGAGCAGCACATTCACCGCGTTCAGTGTGATTTCTCCGTAAGAGGCATGAAACCGAACAGCCCGCCGTTAAAGCGATCATTCCCTTTCAGAAAGTTGTCAGAAGGACCTTTAGCCTGGCGGCAGACAGGCCGGTGTAATTACAGATCCCACACCTCTCCGCCTGCAGCCGGCCCTCCAGTGAAAGGTTAGATGTGCCAATCAAATTAAATTGGGAAGAAGTGTAATATGAAAATTATGCAACTCTATGAGGAGAAATATGAATGTGATCCAATTACAGCTGACCCAGGGACCTGATGGACGGGGCGGCTTGTAGTTGGCCTGGTACCGAGCCTTACAACCACCCCCACCACCCCCCCCCATCCTCCAGTCTGTCACATTCATCTTCCAAACTGCAACTGCAGGTATCACCTCAGATACAACTGATATGCTACTGAGATACTGGTGGGGTGTGTGTGTGTGTGTGTGTGTGTGTGTGTGTGTGTGTGTGTTTATTTGCACATGTAAAGATGCTTCAAAAACGAGTATCAGTTCGTAGGTTAGATACAGGACTGTCCAATTTTTAGATGTATTTAGATGTTTTTGTTTTCTGCATCAGTGTTTTACATTTCTGCTCTTTATAGTCATTTTTTTGATATTTAGAAACTTTTCATTTCATTATTTTTGAAACCATCTTCGCTTTACGGAAGACGATTCTCCTCTTTTCAGGGTAAATGCCTTTTACCTTTTGAATAGGACTGACTTGACTTGGTGCATGCAGGTGTTGTGTTTGTGTGTGTGTGTGTGTGTGTGTGTGTGTGTGTGTGTGTGTGTGTGTGTGTGTTTGACAGGAAGAGACACACTGTTCTCATGTTTCCCATGCAGACTATCCTCCTCCAGCTCTAGATGATGCTGATAGACAACAGAGTTTGACAGACGGAGGAAACTCCGTTCGCCTCCTCCATCGTCCTCCTCAAATTGGACCCGTCAGTCAGCTCTCACCAGACGACAAGCAACACACTCTGAAACGCCGTGCGCTGCACACGTGCACCGGCACAGCAAGAGACGGCTGTTAGGAAAGGAAAGGGGAGCTGAACAGAGGGAATATGGAATTATCTGATAACATGATGTCATTATCAGAGAACAGCTGCAGGTTACAGGTCACTTCCCTTTCCATGACTTTCAACTGCAGCGCCGTAACAAAGACAGAGCCTTCCTTCCCCATTCATTCATTCAGACATCATTTAGAGGAACTTTGTAATTTCAGTACTTATTTTGTGGGGCAGCAGGGAGACAGAGTGAGTAGAGAGACCCTGCTGAAGGGCCCTTGACCAAGACACCGAATCCCTTCCAGCTCCAGACCCTGACCTCTGACCTCCCTGTGCAGGGGGGAAAGAGTTTCATTTACATTAAAGTTGCTCTGTGCATAATTTTACCATCAATTAATTACCATGTTAATCTTAATTAGTATAATTACTATCAACAAATGAGAGGACTGTCAGCCTCTACCAGCCTCTATCAGCCTCTACCAGCATCTACCAGCCTCTACCAGCCTCCACCAACCTCTACCAGCCTCTACCACCATCTATCAGCCTCTACCAGCATCTACCACCCTTCTACCAGCCTCTACCACCATCTACCAGCCTCTACCCTACCCTCGTTACCAGCTCTACCCTGCCTACTACTAGCATCTACCTAGCCCTCTACCATCATCTACCAGCATCTACAATCTCTACCAGCATCTACCCAGCCTCTACCGCATCTCTACCACGCTCTACCAGCCTCTTATAGCATCTACCCACCCTCTACCAGCTTCTACCAGCCTCTACCAGCCTCTACCGACCCTCTTACCAGCTTATACCACCTCTACCAAGCCATCTACCTGCATATACCAGCCTCTAACTAGCATCAGCCAGCCTCCATCCAGCCTCTACTCCCTGCATTTCTACCAGCCTCCTACCACCCTCTACCAGCTTCTACCCAAGCCTCTACCAGCCTCTACTAGCAGCTACCACCCTACTAACCAGTTCTACCAGCCTCTACCAGCATCTACCAGCTCTACTAGCAATCGGCCAGCCTCCACCCAGCCTCTACTCTGCAATCTATGAGCCTCTATCTGCACTTCATACCAGCCTCTACCAGCCTCCACCAGCCTCTACTCTGCATTCTACCAGCCTCTACCAGCCTCTACTCTGCATTCTACCAGCCTGTACCAGCCTCCACCAGCCTCCACCAGCCTCCACCAGCCTGTACCGGCCTCCACCAGCCTCTACTCTGCATTCTACCAGACTCTACCAGCCTCTACCAGCCTCTACCAGCCTCTACTCTGCATTCTACACTGTGGCCACCAGGTCAATTTGGAGGGAAATCTGCTGGATTGCTTTACGGCACCAAACAGGAAGAGGGTGCTGTTCTTCCAGCGCTAACGGAGCTAAAAACCCGGCGCTGATCCCACCAACTTCAATAACCTACGTCCAATTTCCAATCTACCTTTCATCTCCAAAATCCTCGAGAAAACAGTAGCGACTCAACTCCACACTCACTTATCCCACAACAACCTGTATGAACAGTTCCAATCTGGTTTCCGCTCCCTCCATAGTACAGAAACTGCACTCATAAAAATCACCAACGACCTTCTCATGGCAGCTGATTCTGGTTTACTCTCCATTCTCATCCTCCTTGACCTGACTGCAGCATTCGACACCATCTGTCACACCACCCTCCTCAATAGACTTTCCTCCATTGGTATCACTCAGACTCCTCTAAACTGGTTCAAATCATACCTCTCATGCCGCACTCAGTTCATTCAGGTTAAAACTTTCACTTCCCAGCCTTCCTCTGTCACTTCAGGTGTGCCCCAGGGCTCTGTCCTGGGGCCCCTCCTCTTCATCATTTATCTTCTCCCCTTGGCAATATCTTCCGCAAATACAACATCAATTTCTACTGCTACGCGGATGACACCCAGCTCTACCTCGCCAGCAAACCCACCTCCAACCTCCCGCCCTCCTCCCTTATTGACTGCTTGACAGAAATAAAACTTCAAATTTACTTAAACTAAACAGTGACAAAACTGAGGTTCTCCTCATTGGCACCAAATCAACACTATCCAAAACCGACAGTTTTTCTATTGACATTGACAATTGCTCCATTTCCCCCTCCCCACAGGTTAAGAGTCTGGGTGTCATCCTCGACAGCACACTTTCATTTCAATCTCATATCAACAACATCACCCGGTCCACCTATTTCCACCTGCGCAACATCAACCGCCTCCGCCCCTCCCTTACTCCTCATACCACTGCCATCTTGGTTCACAGCCTCGTCACCTCCCGCCTAGACTACTGCAACTCTCTCCTTTTTGGTCTCACCCACAAATCTCTCCATAAGCTTCAACTGGTCCAGAATTCAGCTGCCCTTATCATCACCAGAGCCCCTTCCATCCACCACATCACTCCTGTCCTGCAACAGCTCCACTGGCTCCCGGTCAAGTCCCGCATCAATTACAAAATCCTCCTACTCACATTCAAAGCCATCCACAATCTTGCTCCACCATATCTCTCTGATCTTCTCCATGTTGCCGCTCCCTCTCGCTCCCTCAGATCTTCCTCCTCCATTCACCTGACTGTCCCCTCCACCCGTCTCACCACCATGGGGAGCAGAGCTTTCAGCCGCTCTGCTCCCCAGCTCTGGAACTCTCTACCACCCGTCATAAGGAACACAAACTCACTCTCACAATTCAAGTCCACACTCAAAACCCACCTGTTTAAGATTGCCTTTTCCATCTGACTGACTCAATTGCATTGTCTTATTTTTGTCTTATTTTAACCTGTTTTTAATGTTTTTAATGTTGTATTCTTGTAATTTGTAATATGGTACACCTTTTATGGTTCTTTTTATTATCTATTTATTGTCTAATTTGCTCTCATTGTAAGGTGTCCTTGAGTGACAGAAAGGCGCCTATGAAAATAAAATGTATTAAAGCTAAAGAGTTTCTGGCAACGGCAGATGGAGGAAGGAGAGAAAGGAAGATGGAGAAATCACTTCCAACATGTTGATCCTCTTCAGGAAAGACAAAGACACCAGGGAGGGGGAAGGGGGACAGGAAGCAACGGGGCTTATGGGAAATGTAGTCTTAATGTGGAGAAACACTAGTAACAATACCACTGCTGAGATAGAGGCTACCAGTCGTCTCCACCATGGTCTCACTGGTTTACAGTCATTATACCAGCTCCATACAGGCTTTCATACTAGTTGATCTTCTAGTTTGTTTATGTCGAGTTTCAAACTAGCAACCTGCCTGGACGTGAACATCCACAGACGTTTGGGAGGATTTTGTTGACAGAACAGAATTAAAACCAGGTTTGGACAGGAAATGAAAAGGAAAGTTACATGAAGCCGAGTCATCAGTCCATCTGCTGGATTACATGACCACATCTTATTTTAGAGTGAATTACAATGAGGTCAGCAGCAGAATGAGAATGACACTATATTTGAATTGCATGGAGGTGAATCATGCTCTCATATTGAACTGGTAGAAACTGGGGGATGTGCGGCCTTCAAATCGGCGCTCAGGGAATAAAAGTCCCCTGTGCCCGCTGGTGCATCTCAGACAGAAAACTACACTTAAAATTATATGTAAAAGTTCAATTCAATAATAATCACATTGAAGTGAATGGTTTCAGTTACTGATTCTATTTGTTCAACAAATCAATTTCAGGATTTTGACTGTCACTAATCTCAGTTCCTAGATCACAAAACATTAATGTAGGGTTCAACCAATACGGGTAGGAGGAGGTCAGGGGTCAGAGGTCACCCTATTCACTTCTTTTAATGCATTATAGAATTATAGTTCTCTTATTATTAATTAGTTATTATTTTCTGTTTCGCTCGCTTTTAAAATATTGTGTTGTTTTTTTATATATATGTTTTATCTTATTTGATTGTTTTCTTCTAACTGGTTTCCTTTTTTTACCTATATTTTACTATTCTTGTTTTTTTGCCTCCCACCTTGTAAACTCTGATTCTCGCGCAGAACAGCAGGAGGATGAAAAAATACTCAATGACTTTTAGTTTGTTAGGAACACACACACACACGCACAAACACACACACACACACACACAGACGCAGGCATACATACATGGGTTTGTCCTGGCTGTCTGATTGCATTGTGATAAAAGTGTGTGTGTGTTTGTGTGTGTGTGTGTGTGTGTGTGTGTGTGCTGTGTGTGTGTTGGTGGGGGGCTACTGTACCTTGCTAAGCTGATAATCCACAGCCCAGCAGATAAATGCCTATAAATATTTACAGGCCGGCGGTGTCGACACGCCGGCTCCTCGGCTTACCTCCCATCTCATTTCATACGGAGCGGCGGCTTTTCAGACAGCGGCGCCGCGGAGACACACACACACAAATTGAGGTTGTGTAATTCTCCAGATTATTCCCCCAGGCTCTTAGAAACGGCAGCGGACATGAAATACTGTCCTTCTGTCGGCGGCAAGGGTCAAATGTTTTGTCGCATCTGCAGAAGACAAACGCTGCTGGAGAGTTTCCCTTCAAAACAAGATTCGTACCGTTTGAAGAAAATGTCAAAATGATTGCTAGCATGAAGGGTAAAGTGTATTATGGGATACTATTGGAGTCCCTTTTGATGTAAACCTGAAAAGCTTTTCTTTCTCCCTTCCTTCCTGGGAGAAACAGAGAGGAGAAGAACCTCCATCATATCAGAGGTGGACCATATCTGAGATTTAATAAAAGGCCAATATCAGGAAAAACACTATGAGTCCAACCCTGGTTGTGGGACTTCTCTCCTCTCCTCATGTAATAAGCAGGAACACTAAAGAATATGAACTGTCCAGTAAACATATTGTCCAGACAGTGACATGCGAAGATGCTGAATTAAAGGACAACAGGGACTTCTGGAGCATCGTCCTGTTGGTGAACCTGCCCGTTATGTGACGAGAGGATTGGCACCCCCAAAAACATATGGGGGGGGTATATGGGGGGGTATATGGTGGTTGTATATGGGGTGTGTATGGTGGGGGTATATGGGGGGGTATATGGTGGGGGTATATGGGGGTGTGTATGGTGGGGGTATATGGGGGTGTGTATGGTGGGGGTATATTGGGGGTATATGGGGGTGTGTATGGTGGGGGTATATGGTGGTTGTATATGGGGGGTATATGGTGGGGGTATATGGGGGTGTGTATGGTGGGGGTATATGAGGGTGTGTATGGTGGGGGTATATGGGGGTATATGGTGGGGGTATATGAGGGTGTGTATGGTGGGGTATATGGGGGTATATGGGGGGGTACATGGGGGGTATATGGGGGGGTATATGGTGGGGTATATGGTGGGGGTATATGGGGGGTATATGGTGGGGGTATATGGGGGGTATATGAGGGTGTGTATGGTGGGGGTATATGGGGGGTATATGGGGGGTATATGGTGGGGGTATATGGGGGGTATATGAGGGTGTGTATGGTGGGGTATATGGGGGGGTATATGGTGGGGGTATATGAGGGTGTGTATGATGGGGTATATGGGGGGTATATGGTGGGGGTATATGGGGGTGTGTATGGTGGGGGTATATGGGGGTATATGGTGGGGGTATATGGGGGTGTGTATGGTGGGGGTATATGGGGGTATATGGTGGGGGTATATGGGGGTGTGTATGGTGGGGGTATATGGGGGGTATATGGGGGTGTGTATGGTGGGGGTATATGGGGGTGTGTATGGTGGGGTATATGGGGGGTATATGGGGGTGTGTATGGTGGGGTATATGGGGGTGTGTATGGTGGGGTATATGGGGGGTATATGGGGGTGTGTATGGTGGGGTATATGGGGGTGTGTATGGTGGGGTATATGGGGGTATATGGGGGGGTACATGGGGGGGTATATGGGGGGGTATATGGTGGGGTATATGGTGGGGGTATATGGGGGGTATATGGTGGGGGTATATGGGGGGGTATATGGGGGGTTATATGGGGCGTATATGGGGGGTATATGGGGGGTATATGGTGGGGGTATATGGGGGGTATATGGGGGGGGTATATGGGGGGTATATGGGGGGGTATATGGGGGGTATATGGTGGGGGTATATGGGGGTATATGTAATATATGTGAGGAGGAGGATCCAGGCCAGTGAGCAGAGCGAGGAGGAAACTGAACGGAGCGTTTATCTGCTGGCTGCCAACACACTCGTTTTTTCATGCTGTCAGCCTCTTCTTCTCTTCCTCCACTCATTTGTTGTTCACTCTGCCCTTTCCTTCTCTCTTTCCTTCTGCTGTAGCTGCCGTACAGATACCCCCCCCATCCCCTTACCCATAATCCATCCCACCCCCATCCTCGGCTGCATGTGGTGATCTGTGTTTTTCACACAGGAAAGGCCAAGCGCCGTCAGTCGACTGCTGTTCTGAAGTTTCTCATTTATTTATTTATCTCATTTACTGTTTTTTGACCTTTCCTCCTCCGGGTGAAGGTCACTGAGCTCGCTGACCCCCTGCTCTCTGGCAGCACCGTCCTGCTTCACATTCATACTGGGAGCTGCACCCGGTGCAACCACAGTCGGGGGTCCGGAGCTCCAGGGAACCTTGACAGTAACTGATGCGGCTTGTCTGGGGATTTGAACCGTCAACCTCCCGACCTCCCGCGTTTAACGTTGCCCTAACTGGACCAGCAGCGGGAGCGTGGACCTGAAGGACTCAGCTGAACCGGTTCGTTTATCATCTCTCCTGTTACAGCCTTCTTCTCTAACTTCTTATATCTCAGCTTTCAAAATGTCTTCCAGCACCTTGAAAACCAGGGACATTGTAGTTAGCGATCATGTTCACCCTACAGTGACGCCCTATTGGCCTCCCATTAGACCTCCAAGATCCAAAATCAGTTAACCAATCAGCTGTGCAGAGAGGTCAGCACTGAGTGACAGTTACAGCCTGTTGGGTCGTAGAGGAACAAACGACCTGAGTTTCAACAGGACGCAGCGCCACCATCTGGTGAAAGCCTGAACTCTGGCGCTGCCAAACTTCCTGTTTTTCCTTCTCTTCCGGTCTCCATTTAGATTTGCTTCGTTGACTGGCTCACACTACAGGAGGGCATCACCAGATTTAGCGGTGATGTCACTAGCACCGGCTGACTCCCATTACTATTCTGTTCTATTCATTTATAATGTTAAAACCCTTTCATTCTTTTCTGTGACTCTAATTGGTTTTTAGTTCAGACTGAGATTTAGTTTTCAGTTTAGTTCAGTTTTCCTTGTTGCACTACTTTTCCCTGCATGCACTAGTCGCCAGGATGGTTGAGCGGTCCGAGGCGCCCGGGGGGGGGGGGGTGGGGGTTCTGGTCTGTAAACGGAGCCGTGGGTTTGAATCCCACGTCCGACGGGCGGTTCCGACTGGCGTGGCTGGCAGCTTCCCTGCTGGTCCAGACGGTGCCGACAGCCTGGAGCTCCGGTGGGCATATGGAGCCCGCTGATGGCTGCAGGTTGATTTATAACCAGCACAAATGTTTTTACTGAATTGTCAACTATTTCACAGTAAATTGCCACAGTGGCATATTTCCTCAACATAGCGGCTTTTTTCCTTCTATCACCTGGAAACTGCTGAGCTCTCTGTGTGCACAAATAAGAGCTGTGTCACCTTCAGTACTCCAGCCAGAGCGCTGCTGGTCTCCTCTGCTGGCTGCCCGATGCCTTCAGCAGCTCCAGTCCTCCTAACTACCTGCTGAGCCTGGAGAGGACTCCATGTTGTTAACACGAACTGATGTTGATGTGAATTAATTTCACTAGAAAACAGAAAGCTTTAATCCACAGATACCGCCGAGGTCGCCTGATCATACCGAGGCTGAGCTGATTCATGGCAATATTGATTTTTTATTAGAGACCGTCCTTGTCGTCGACCTCTGGAAAACATTTAACAGTGCAATAATGTTCCTGCAAAGGCAGTAATTTAGTGATTCGTCTCTTCACCCCTTCACCTTTTTGATCTCTTCATCTTTTCATCCCTTCACCTCTTCATCCCTTTATTGTACCATACTGTTAGACGCAGGTTCACTAGATCAGGCAGGTAATCCCTGCGTCTCACACACTCTTTCCTATTCCCTGCATCTATTTTAATTTAGTTCAATTTAGTTAGAATAGGATTACTAGTTAAACACACACACACACACACACACACACACACACACACACACACACACACACACAGCCACACTCTTGCCTCCCCGAGGATTTCATTTCCTGCATCAGAGCTATTTTAATTTAGTTTAATTTAGTCTAAAGGGACGCAAACAAACACGCATACACACACACACACCACACACACACACATCACACACACACACACACACACACACACACACACGTCCTCGCAAGGACCAATTTCCTCAGCTCGAAATCTCAGCAGGTGTTTTGGCTGCGTTCACACTGCAGCTCACAGTTTTTTCCCACTCAAAAGTCTCAAAAATCATTATGAACAGCAAACAGCGGCACGGAGTCTCATTTTTTCAAATCCAGACCACATTGATGTGTGGTGCTAAATCTGATTCTCAGGCATGCGACAAATCAGATTTTTCAGTGTTGCCACGGTTACCGGTCACGTTTACGTCACGAACTTGAGACGGTTGTCATCATTTCGATCCGAAAGGCAGACCTTAGACACAGCTGGTCTAGTTCTGTCTTGCCCGTATCATCCGATGATGAAGTCGTAAATGAATAAAGAAAAAAAAGCCTCTTCGTCCTCGTTGGACTGACAGAAAGCTGTTGGCTTCAAAATGTCTGAGCTGAGAAAAGCAGCTTTGTTTTTTTAGAGAATGAAACAGTGTTAATAAGCCCGAGGACAGTGTTTCCTGAACCCCATGTCACATTTCATAACAACAGTACAGGGCAGTTACCTTGTTGGCACCTACAGTATCTATCCAGGCAGATGGACGCAGCGTCAGACATCCTGTCACTTAACTTGTGATCGGTTTGTTCCCTAACAGTCTAAATCTACTTCACTTTTACTGAGAACGTTACTGGATGATCTACAGACACACCACAACAACCTGGTTCAGAGAGTCAACTGGTTTCTAGTGACACATTGAGGCTACCGTAACGGTGTAAAGACTGGCTGCAGATCAGATCAGCTTCATGGACTTTAAATGTCCTGCAAGGCTTCCCGTACCTGTTATAGTGATCATCAGGGTACCTGTCATACTCCATCTCAGATCTGAGGGGAGAGAGAGAGAGTGAGAGAGAGAGAGTGTGAGAGAGAGAGAGAGAGAGAGAGAGAGAGAGATGCAGATGAATAGTTGTCCTGTCTGTGGAATAGACAGACAGACAGACAGACCGATAGATAGATAGATAGATAGATAGATAGATAGATAGATAGATAGATAGATAGATAGATAGATAGACAGATATATAGATAGATAGATAGATAGATAGACAGACAGACAGACAGACAGACAGACAGATAGATAGATAGATAGATAGATAGATAGATAGATAGATAGATAGATAGATAGATAGATAGATAGATAGATAGATAGATAGATAGTTTTGGATATGGAACTCTGAATTACTATAACAAATGAAACCTTTGGGTATTGAAATATGAATTCCTCTAAACCAGACGGGCCGGTTTGGACCGGCTCCACATCCTAAACTGGGGACCAGATGGGATTTTGTCCTACTTAAAGCAGAGCCAGGGGGCCCCTGGGCCAGGCAGCAGGCGCTGGGAGTGTCGGCAGGCCAAACCCAAAAATCTGGCAACCGGATTCATCCATCCAGCGGGCCGGTGAAACACCGAGCCGCCGCCCGAAGCTGAGCTGACCTGCACTAGAACACCAGACCAACAGAAAACCAACATCCATCAACATCAGGCTCGCTGAGACTCTAACCCCCGGTGTTAAATACACTGTACACACACACACACACACACACACTGAAGTTTAATTTTCACAGTGATTTGGTCGCTTGTGTTTATACTCAACTCAAAACTAGTCGTATTCGTATAATTGTGTTAGCGTTAGCTAGCAGACACCGCTAGCATAAACAATCTGACTGTTAAAGAAGCAGAGCTAGCGATACGAGGCATAATGTTAGCATATTACCAATACTTCAGATAAAGGATGTTAATGACAATAAGAGTTAGACCTAGTTGGTTTGGAACCGATTAGGACGTAAATCACATGTGGTCATTTTTCCCGACAGGAAATGAACCCAACCCTGATAGAGACTGGACCAGACTGGACCAGACTGGACCAGACTGGAACATTTGATAAAAGACTGATCCACATCCAGCAGACAGAAGAGGAAGCTGTCCTTGTCTATAAGACAGATAAAGACAGACGGAGCCTCAACTCCAAACCACACCATCATTTACCCACCGAGGGGAAGGAATCAATAACCATGTACCACACACAGTACACACACACACACACACACACACACACACACACACACAGTTTTGCCAGAGACAAGCCACTCGTACCGAGGAGTCAGAGTAATAAAGAGATGACAACGGGAGATAGAGAGGAGTAAGAGTAAGAGGCTGGAGTAAGATAGAGAGACAGAGACAGAGAGAGAGAGAGAGAAATGGAAAGATAAAGGTGAAGAGGTAGAAAGAGAAAGAGAGAGGGAAACAGAAAGGTGAGACTCTCTCCATCCACCCTCAGCAGGGATTGTTGTCGTCGTGGAGGCTCGGTGTGTCGCTGCCACCATTCGTCTTCATCAGCCTCAATGAGTATTAATCAGCATTTAACAATAGTATTGATCCGGGGCCGAGCCGGGCCGCTGCCGGGGCCTCGAGCCCAACCGAGCGTTTCCTATTGAACTGTGTAGAACCAAGCCTGACAACATGGGTATCGATCCGCGGGACAACAACACTCCTCTGAGCTGCGATCGGAACTAAACGACTCTTTTACGGCGTCCACCGGTGGTTTATCCCGGTTGGTTATGTGTGTCATATTACAGCGATAACATGTTCTCTGCGGTTATGGGTACGACGGCGCTGCCACTAGCTGCTGAAGCCCCATAATCCCAGTAAAGAACGTCCTTCAGGCGGTTACGGTTTTTACGAGTTCGGGCTCGGTTCCACGAAGCTGCGTTAGGCTGCATCGCACCCTACTCAGATAAAGTTAATGTCCCCTCGGTTTTAACTCCCTGTTTCTCGCTGCCTTTGCTTGAGCTCTTTCCAAATCGATCGATTTTAATTCATTTGACTGATTTTCACAGCGCCTGGATCAGTATTTTACCCTACCCTCCTACAGCAATGACGTCACACAGAACCAC
The DNA here is from genome assembly GCA_034670385.1 of Hoplostethus mediterraneus. Taxonomy (NCBI): domain Eukaryota; kingdom Metazoa; phylum Chordata; class Actinopteri; order Trachichthyiformes; family Trachichthyidae; genus Hoplostethus; species Hoplostethus mediterraneus. Next base: position 413,586 of record JAXDDW010000125.1, on the reverse strand, counting down.
TGGATGTGAAGCAGCTTGTACACGGTGTAGGATTCGTGTGAAATAGCCCCCCCTGCAGGCGCAAGGACAAAAGGCCGGTCTAAAGTTACCAATTATTACACCAATTATTGATGTGTGTTATCAAGGCTTTTACCATGAGACCAGATGATCGTCATGAATAGATTTATGATAGCTGACGGCCGATAACGTTATCACTCCCTTCTGATCAGAAACGGCTTCATTTTCTGCCCCACAATGCACTGGAAAGTCGCAAAGTCATTGGCTTCCGCTAATCGCCTACGGTGGCCCACAGGGGACAGTAGTCACATTCACATTCTGTTGACTCTGCAGTACTGTGCAAAAGTCTCAGGCACCCTAGATTTTTTTTTTAATATAATTTGATTTTAGATGCTTAGATTTGTTTGTGTTCTGCATCAGTGTGTCAGTAGGAAAGAGATTTGAGATTGAGATTGAGATTTCCAAACATTAATTTCCCCCAAAACCTTTATGTTACGGATACATTTTTGCTTTACAGATTTTTGTTACACATGCCAAAGACTTTTGCACAGTTCTGTATGACAACTCAACAAAGAAGTGAACATGGTGAAATGCAAAGGGTACTGAGGCACCGAGCCCCCGTTGATTTCTGACTCTATTGGGAGAAGCGTAACTGTTGTAACATGTAGCTGTTGCACAGAAGCCAGAATAACCCCGAGGATCCACTTTACTGGGAATATATGGATGTCAGTGCCACTACTGTACCCATAATCACAGTAAAGACGCCCTCTCAGTGTTATTGCTGTCATAATAATAATAATAATAAGGTTTTAATTCCCTCTGTGCTGCAGAGAACTGGAGCTGTTTGGATTCTCTCACCTCGGTGACATTGAGCGTAACACTCGCTCCTAATGGCGTTATTAGGGAACGCACTGGTTGTTCCCTCATGGGAATAATTACACAGCAGCATGAACGTCAATAAACACATTCAAAGAAAGCATAAATAATCCTTTGAGTCATGAACTCAAGAAGAGTTCGCTGGAGAAACAGCGCTCCTCTCTCAAAACAGACCAAGGGGTGGAGGCGCTGTGAAATGGAGTATTTAAGAGGTAAGCACTGAGAGGCTTCAGCATGGTTGGACCGGTCTCCACCGTGGGATGTGATGCAAAGGAGAGGCACGGAGGGATAATGACAATCCGACTCAACGTTCCGACTCAACGCTCCGACTCAACGTTCCGACTCAACGCTCCGGCTCAACGCTCCGACTCAACGCTGATTGGAGCTCAGCCCCTCCAATGCCAATGACAGCATTCAGCGTGTGTGCATGTGCACCTATTTGTGTGTGGAACGTGCATGTGTGTCTGTGTGTGAGTATGTGTTCATGTGTGTGTACATGTGTAGGTGTACAGTATGTGTGAGAGCATGCGTGCATGTGTGTTTGTGTATGTGCATGCCTGTGTGGTTGTATGCACGTGTTCCTGTGTGTGTGTGTGTGTGTGTGTGTGTTCCTGTGTGTGCATGTGTTCCTGTGTGCGTGTGTGTTCCTGTGTGATGCGTGTGCGTGTTCCTCTGTGTGTGTGTGTTCCTTTGTGATGCGTGTGTGTGTGTGTGTGTGTTCTTGTGTGTGCGTGTGTGTGTGTGTTCATGTGTGTGTGTTCCTTTGTGTGTGTGTTCCTGTGTGATGCGTGTGTGTGTGTGTTCCTCTGTGTGTGTGTGTGTGTGTGTGTGTGTGTGTTCCTTTGTGTTCCTGTGTGTGTGCTCCTGTGTGATGCGTGTGTGTGTGTGTGTTCTTGTGTGTTCATGTGTGTGTGTTCCTTTGTGTGTGTGTGTGTGTGTGTGTGTGCGTGCGTGCGTGTGTGTGTATGTGTGTGTGTGTGTGTGTGTGTGTTAGTCACATCCCTAACCCTCATGTATATATTCATGTGTGTGTGGCGGCAGGTGAAACCACACTGAGCCGGTTTGGTTCCGTCTCCCTCCCAGCAGGTGGTCCCCCTCCCCCCCCCCCCCCCCCCCTCGCCGCCAGATAGGTTTATTCTGATTTACCGCTCACCCTCACACGCCTGCTGCAGTGTCATAAATCAGCGTCTGCGTAGCGAGGCGGCGGGTAATGGGCCGTTCAGCTGCTTTCCTGCCGCTGCAGCTCGGCTCCGACTGAAGGGCGGGTCGGGGAGCCGCGAGCCTCGGCGGTGACCTCAGCAACGCGGTGGACCACCAAGATCAAAGCTCTTCTGCAGGACTTTCCATCAGCGGCATCGCGGTCAGTATCCCAACCGTCCCACTGCTGCTGTCACAAAGCAGATCTTTGATACCAACGCTGAAGAAGTTTAATATCTAAAATGGGATAATATCTGTCTGTCGGCTCTGGGAGGGAAAAAAGTTCCAGTTTGGTTCCTGAAACCAGTTTGCCAACCAGTTCAGGTGGACTAGGACTCCAGTTCAAGACATGCTGGACTGTTTGACGCTGTTGAATGTTTTCAGCTGTTTGACTGCTGCAGTGACCGTCCAGAACCAGACTGACACTCTGTCTAATCCAATCTGCACATGTCGCCCTCTAGTGGTGACGCTGAAACGTCATTCAGCTTGCAGAACATTCGGTGAAAGCGTTGAAACTTTCGGTTCAATTTCAATACTGGATTCAGTCTTTCCTAACGATATCTTAGAAGTATTGAAATTTCACTTATGTACCACAACAACATGAAATGACATTTGGAGTGTTTCCATAATTCAACGTATTTCCGGTTTAAACCAAAGGGGCGGGGCATAACGCAGGAAGTGATTGTTCAAAGGTGATGTATAATATTGATGTATCGTTACTTCAATGTCAAAAAGTTTCATATTGTCGCTAATTCAAATCAATCGACTTGGAAAGAAAACTATATAACTGAGGGCCATTCATTTTATCTGAGGGTGCAACGCAGCCTAATGCACCCTCATGCACCCTCATGCACCCTAATGCACCCTCATGCAGCCTAATGCACCCTCATGCACCCTCATGCACCCTCATGAACCAGGCCCTTAATCCATTCTTGTTCTCATGTCATGAGGTTATCAGGTTGTGTTCTTGTGGATTGTATTTTGTTTCCGTCAGGAATGAATGGAGCGCCACCATCATCATCATCCGCCTGCTGATGTGCGACACCAACCAATGATTTTCCTTCCATCTTCAACCTATTTCACTTGAGCAATCATTATTGGAACTGAACGATGATTCACTTGACAAATCTCATTATTCATGACTCTGAAAACCCAATACACTAAGATTGGAAGAAATGAAAAAGCCATTCATCACAAGGATGAGAGACATGAGAATGTATTCCTGTATTAGAGATGTTTTTACATCCCGTTGACACCCAAAGTTAACCTCACAGATACAGTCAAAAGGATGGGATGGATTTAGTGGATTTGTCCTCCAGTAGATTCACTATCAGACATGTGACTAAGGTCTACAGGACTGACTGCTCTGTATTAATCCAGTAGTATTGATTACTCCACAGGTTACTGTGGTTACTCCGACTGGGAGCATGAGCCACTAACACAATGAGGATCATCCTGGGTCCATGTAGTCGTGATGGACTGAGGAGATGAGGTGAAGCATTTAGATTGAACCAGGACAGCTCTTCATGTGACAGAGCGTCGGGGGGGGGGGGGGGCGGGGCCCGGTGGGTGGGGGGGGGCGGCGGTGCAGGTTAAATGGTTTTGTTGTTTTTTGTTTTTTCACAGCCTCTTTATCGAACTGTTATTTTTCTCCTCAAAGGAAACGCTGATTCATCTCTTTCTACTAAACGCATCTCAGCAGGGCGATCGAGGGACAAGAAGACATAATTACAGTGTTCTGCACAACTCTCTCTCTCTCTCTTTCTCTCATCATCACTCTCTCTCTCTTCTTTCATTCTCTCTCCTCCCTCCCATCATCTCTCTCTCTCTCTCTCTTCTTTCATTCTCTCTCTCTCTCTTCTTTCATTCTCTTCTCTCTTCTCTCTCTCCCTCCCATCATCTCTCTCTTTGTCTCTCTCTATCGCTCTCTCTCTCTAGACAACAGCAATAGTACTACTAGTAATAGTAGTAGCAATGGTGGTAGTAATTTTAAAAGTACTTTTTTAAAAGAACAGTATGGAACTTAAATATCAGGTAAGGACGTTTTGTTGACATGAGTTGGGAATTGAACCCAGGTCGTCAAACTACTTCCTCTTTCTAGTCGAGGCTCCTCCCCCTGATTCTCTCCTGGAGGACCAATTCATACCTCATTGCACCTCCAGCCAAACTTTAATCCAAAGGTCAAAGGTCGTCCAGTGACATCACTACAACTCCCTCTCATGCTTGGGTCTTGTGGTTTGTGATCACCTGCTACCTGGAAGCATCCAGTACGTGAACATACACACACACGCATGCACGTACATATACAAACGCGCTCTCACACACACACACACACATGCAGGAACACAAAAGAACACACACACACATGAACCTGCTATGTTAGTCAGTTAGCTGCTGTATTAATCTCATCCAGCTGTTAGTTTAACTTGACATGATGTCTTCATGTCTTCCGCTGTCCTACTGAGACCCAGCAGGCCTGCCATGCAACACACACACACACATACACAGACAAACTACACACACACACACACACACACACACACACACACACATAGTGTTGTGCAATTATGCAACTCCTCTACAGGGCTCCACTAAATCACTCCAGTAAGATAGATGGCTGCTTCCTGACTGTGTTTGGTATGCATACAGGCACACGCGCGCACACACACACACACACACACACACACACACACACACACACACACACACACACACATACACACACACACATACACACACACACACACACACACACACACACACACACACCTTTTGTCTTTTTTCTGCTTCTTCCATCTCATCCCTCTTTCTTTTAATCCATACTCACCCACCTCTGGTCCAATGCAGGGTGTGTGTGTGTGTGTGTGTGTGTGTGTGTGTGTGCACGTGTGTGTGTGCACGTGTGTGTGTGCATGTGTGTGTGCGTGTGTGTCAGGGGAAGTGGATGGAGTCTGACGGTAGTTGAATGTTGTATGAAGCTTTCAGCTCAGCTCACTGTGGCTGAGAAACCAAAACTCAATACTACTACAGTCTGACAGATATTGATTATTATTTGATCGTTGTGATAAATAATAAAAACATTTCATCAATAATAATAATAATAATGGATCTCAGTCATCACTCTCTGTCTTGTTACAGTTTTTCTCAGTCGCTTTAGTACATTTCTCGAATCATCCTTAAGATTTGCAAAACAGTAAGCGCATTTCTCGAAAACAATTGGTACAAACAGAACCACACAATTGATTACCTGCAAAAGCCCGTAAATCCTTAGTTCATCTCTCAAAAGTAAATCTTTATGTCAATGAACATGTCAGTCCATCAGAATGACAAGTCCTGCCTGACTTCCACTGTCATTGGAGAATTGAGTCAAAGCAACTGAGAAAAACCGGAGTGAAAGTCAAGATTCATCAATTCAGGACACATTTACAAAAAAAAGTCTAATAGAAATGTAGAGAAAATATTCTTGACAGATTATGACAACTGGTTCAACCATTTTGCATGTAATGACTTAAGCAATGAACTAATGTCTAGATGTTCTGGGGGGTGAGACTATTCAACAGAGAACCAATGTAATACATTTTGATCAACATGACATAAACTATTGATAATGTAGGAAACAGCAGCAGTTGGACATAATAATTTGCATGAATGTGCTAAATCATTTGCAATAATGAGAAGCTGCTTTTATGATGTGCACAAGTGACTAGATGATGTGGAGGTTGAACAAGTAGTTTTGAGAATTTCAATTCTGATCTGAGAAATGTACCAAAGCGACTGAGAAAAACGGTAATTATTGTGTACTTCAACTCGTTTGGCCTCACGTTAAACTACACTGAGCGGGGAGCAAGAGCAGCCTGTTTACTGTTGCCGTGGTGACGAGCGTAAACTCTGTTTACTGTTGCCGTGGTGACGAGTAACCTTGTAGCATGGCTCAAGATACAATCAGTGAAAATGCAAAAAACGAGGATGGAGATCGGTTCAATAGAGAATAGAACTGAACATACTGATGATCAATACTTATAATAATAATAATCTATAATCACCAATAAATGGACTGTTTTGTTATTCTGTTATTTTTATATATATTAACCAGTTGCAACACAATGTGCCAAACACTAAGAGCGTGCCAAGCTTTCTGGAACACCTAGCGCCATCTACTGGTTGAAACGCTCTGAGGCACTGACAGCAGGTGGAAACCACAGAATGCTTTTTCGTCCGAATGCTTGTCGCGTGTTTCACGAAATCCACAGGGGAACATTTGGCGCCCCACACACACAACACACACACACACACACACAGACACACAAGCACACGCATGCGCGCACACACACTCCACTAAACAGCCCTTATGCGTCACATGATGCCGGAGTCCTGGTTTTTCCCAGCATCTGTCTCTGAACCTCACCGTCAAACTAATGCATACAAATGCAGGCGCTGCTTTAAAAAGCTTCCCTTTAAAATATGAAAGCAGGTCTGGAGGGAGGCTGTGATGGCTTCAGTGTGAGGGACGACACGTTGGATCTCCCCGTCTACCCAGTGGTCTCAGTCTAACCCTAACCTCCCTCCCAGTCTGCCCAGTGGTCTCAGTCTAACCCTAACCTCCCTCCCAGTCTGCCCAGTGGTCTCAGTCTAACCCTAACCTCCCTCCCAGTCTACCCAGTGGTCTCAGTCTAACCCTAACCTCCCTCCCAGTCTGCCCAGTGGTCTCAGTCTAACCCTAACCTCCCTCCCAGTCTACCCCAGTGGTCTCAGTCTAACCCTAACCTCCCAGTCTACCCAGTGGTCTCAGTCTAACCCTAACCTCCCTCCCAGTCTACCCAGTGGTCTCAGTCTAACCCTAACCTCCCTCCCAGTCTACCCAGTGGTCTCAGTCTAACCCTAACCTCCCTCCCAGTCTACCCAGTGGTCTCAGTCTAACCCTAACCTCCCTCCCAGTCTACCCCAGTGGTCTCAGTCTAACCCTAACCTCCCAGTCTACCCAGTGGTCTCAGTCTAACCCTAACCTCCCTCCCAGTCTCCCCAGTGGTCTCAGTCTAAACCCTAACATCCACTCCCAGTCGCCCAGTGGTCTCAGCTAACCTAACTAACCTCCCAGTCTGCAGTGTCATATTAATAACTCTCCATCTATAATCCAACCAATTAAAGGCAGTGGTTTGTCTAATTCTGTATTGTTTATACATTTGAAGCCAGTGCAAACTAATTGCCAAACATTACAGGCGTGCCAAGTCTTCCCTGAACACCTACCCATCTACGTGGTGTTACTAAACGCTCTCAGCACTGACAGCAGTGGTATAACCACAGAATGCCTTTTCGTCCGAATGCTTGTGTCGTAGTTTACGAAATCCACAGGCAACCATTGTGGCTCACAACCCAACAACCACTCCAAGCACACGCATGCGCGCATCAACACCTCCACCTTAACTCCCTTTATGCGTCACATCATGCCGGAGTCCTGGTTATCTACTCTTCCAGATCTGTCTCAGTGACTCACCGTCAAACTAATGCATACAAATGCAGGGCTCAGTTAAATAACTAACCCTGAACCTCCCTCCCAGTCTACCCCAGTGGTCTCAGTCTAACCCTAACCTCCCTCCCAGTCTACCCAGTGTCTCAGTCTAACCCTAACCTCCCTCCCAGTCTCCCCAGTGGTCTCAGTCTAACCCTAACCTCCCTCCCAGTCTGCCCAGTGGTCTCAGTCTAACCCTAAGCTCCACCCCTATGTGTAGGTACACATGGAGGGAATATAAATGGTAGTGTTTTGTGTGCGTTAGCGTGCACACATGTTTAAGTTTGGTGTGTTGGTAGTTGGCAGTTTGTTTATTTGCAGGCTGGTCAGGTCCTCATTGAGATAAATGTTGTCTAATGGAGCGAGGGGGAGGGGGAGAGGAAGAGGAGGAGGAGGAGAGGAAGAGGAGGAGGAGGAGGAGAGGAAGGGGAGAAGAGGAGAGGGGGAGGAGGAGGAGGAGGAGGAGAAGAAGCTACAGAGGGAATTGAACCTCCAAACCTGGCAGTGTTAGTGTTTAGCCACAGGAACATATATAGATGACAATCAAGTGATAGTGAGTGTGTGTGTGTGTGTGTGTGTGTGTGTGTGTGTGTGTGTGTGTGTGTGTGTGTGTGTGTGTGTGTGTGTGTGTGTGTGTGTCTGTGTGTGTGTCTGTGTGTGTGGTGCGGTGTTTCCAGGTTGTGGTCCAGATGGGTTCATCCTCCTCCTGTGTCTCCTAATCAAAACTAATGAGTGTCTGAACATCTGAGAACCTGCTGGAGAAACGACGCCACGTTTTGTTTGTTTTGTAACACGTGAAAACCAGAAACATGTTGATGCATCGTCCCTCCAGGTTTCATCAAAATCAGACCAGTGGTGTAGCAGTTATGGCCTTTCAAAGTTGGATATTTTGACTGTTAATTACAGCGCCCCCATCAAGTCAATCAGAATAGAGCCAAGATGCATCGTCCCTCCAGGTTTCATCAAAATCAGACCGGTGGTGTCTGAGATTTCACATTGAGCCAGTAATATCTCACTACTACAACTTATTAACTAACATAACTGCTATGCTAACTCTACATCCTCAACAAAGAATTAAACCTACTTACAAAGAAGTCGTCCAACAAACTAAATGCAAAGATTAAATTAAACTATCTAATAAAAATAAAGTGATTTATCTCATTTCACTAAATTTCAGGAGACCATGAAGGTTACTAGCTCAGGTGTTTAGACATGGCAGTTCAACAAGGACCTAATGACACTATTACTGTAGGACACAATGAAACTACTACTGTAGGACCTAATGAAACTACTACAGTAGGACCTAATGAAACTACTACAGTAGGACCTAATTAACCTACTACAGTAGGACCTAATGAAACTACTACTGTAGGACACAATGAACCTCCTACTGTAGGACCTAATGAAACTACTACTGTAGGACTCAATTAACCTCCTACTGTAGGACCTAATGAACCTACTACAGTAGGACCTAATGAAACTACTACTGTAGGACCCAAAGAACCTCCTACAGTAGGACCTAATGAAACTACTACTGTAGGACCTAATGAAACTACTACAGTAGGACCTAATGAACCTACTACAGTAGGACCTAATGAAACTACTACTGTAGGACCCAATGAACCTCCTACTGTAGAAGCTAATGAAACTACTACAGTAGGACCTAATTAACCTACTACAGTAGGACCTAATGAAACTACTACTGTAGGACCCAATGAACCTCCTACTGTAGGACCTAATGAACCTACTACAGTAGGACCTAATGAAACTACTACTGTAGGACCCAATGAACCTCCTACTGTAGGACCTAATGAACCTACTACAGTAGGACCTAATGAAACTACTACTGTAGGACCCAAAGAACCTCCTACAGTAGGACCTAATGAAACTACTACTGTAGGACCTAATGAAACTACTACTGTAGGACCTCATGAAATTACTTAGGGCCGAATGAAACTACTACTGTAGGACCCAATAAAACTACTACAGTAGCACCTAATGAACCTACTACTGTAGGACCTAATGAAACTACTACTGTAGGACCCAATGAAACTATTACTGTAGGACCCAATGAAACTACTACTGTAGGACCTAATGAAACTACTACAGTAGGGCCTAATGAACCTACTACTGTAGCACCTAATGAACCTACTACTGTAGCACCTAATGACACTACTGCTGCCAGTACTACCACTGCTACCATTACTAGTATTACTATTACCACTATCATTCCTCTTACTACTACTATTACTCCCACTACCAGTGCTGTTTCCTGTTCTACGGCAGATCAGCAGTGTGGTATGGAGGCAGACAGATGAGGGATGACAGCGCTGCTCCGTCTCTCACAGAACACAAACACCAACAGCAGTAGTTTGCTTTTACTGCCGAAATATACAGGATTTATGGACCAATATTCAAGCACAATATTGATTCAGTGTGTGTGTGTGTGTGTGTGTGTGTGTGTGTGTGTGTGTGTGTGTGTGTGTGTGTGTGTGTGTGTGTGAGAGAGAGAGAGAGAGTGCATGTGTTTGCATGTGCACATGAAGCTATGAGAGTAAATGAGGTGCCGTCCAGGCCCATATTTCATATTCTACCATATTCTACAATCACGCTGTCAGTATTCTTGAGTAAATGCGAGGCAGAGTGACTGATGTGATGCAGATGGAGTTGCTGTAGAAGTCCTGCTGCACGCTACATGCTGCACGCTCACTACAATACTGCTGCACTTTTAGATTTTAACAAACTGAATCAAGTTTTGCACTTTTTGGGGATTTACAAGGAAATGCAACATTTTAAATTCGGATTTACAAGACTAGTCTAGTAAGTAGTTTTTAAAAAAAAAAATTCTGAGATATTTTTCTAGGAGATAGATAATAGGAGATGTATTATTATTGGTTGCTAAATCAATAGATTATACACTGATTCAGTGTTTGGTGCTGCGGATAAGCAGATATGGAGGAACTCATTAAACATTAAACTCTCATCTCTTCTTTCTCTTCGAAGTGTAACCCTTATTTCTTGTGTATTTTATATAATTCTTCCGTTAGCTTGGATCCAAGTGGAGTATACAATGAAGTACGAGTTACGGGGGTAAAATACTAAAATCTTGTGTTTTGGAAAAAAAACTAAAAACTTGTGGCCCTCTAAGTTTTCCGTAGCTATGTAACATTCAAGAATTATCTGCAGGACAAATGCATGAAGGATTTCTACAAAATTTGCAAAATTTTATTCTTGATGTTTCTTATATATTTTATCTTATGCATGCATGTATGAATGAACATATATTGTATAGTATAAGTATGTATTTATGTATTTCCTTTTATCTTCTTACATATTTTAGATAAGTACTATAGAAATAAAATGTATTATTATGAGTTTATTATTCATATTATTATATTATAATTAGTACTGGATGAAGGCATGAAGAACTTCCTCATTGGCTTCCAGTGTAAATCGGTAGTATGACCCATAAGGCCGAGCCCTGCTAGCTGGTGTATTCATGTTTCAGGCGGTAGTGGTGCAGACTCACCTGTTGGTGGCGCCGCTGCCTCTCTTGGCCGCTTTGTTGCGACCGGCTCTCAGCTCGGTGTTCATCCCGGCGTCTGGAACAGAGAACAAACCGTCAGATCCGGTTATCTGGTTTCCCGGTTATCCGGTAACGGCGTCTTAAAGCCCAGCCCGGGGGAAACGGGAATGGGGTCGGACAGGTAACACAGCGTGACCCTGCTGCAGGCTAGCACACACACACACACACACACACAAGTACACGCGCACACACACGCACACACACACATACACACTACTGCAAATTTTCTCTGTTTTGCTCTTCCTCTTGAGCCTGTCACACTATCGTCCCCCCAATACACACCCAATACAAACATGAACTACACGCACACACAATTACACAAAACCGCACAGACACAACATACACACAATATACAAACTCTGTACACACAAGACACGCACGCACACAAAAATATATACTGCAACACGTACACACAGAACACACACACAACTTGCTCACTATGCCACACAACCCAACACGCGCAAAACTACACAAAACACACTACACGATCACAGAAAACTCAACACTCACGACCGGAAACACACACACCACTGCACAATACTCAAACCACCCCTCACACACACACACACACGCCACCTCTCACACACACACACACACACACACACACACACACCCAGCAGGCTCAGCCGGCCACCTTAACGAGGGGCCTGAGAGTCTAATTGGCCTCCATCTGCCAGACTGGAATTAATTGCCTCTCACATTCATGTTGCTTCCCTCATTCCAACATGTACCTGTCTGTCACCCTGAGAGAGAGACAGACAGGCAGAGAGAGAGACAGACAGACAGGCAGACAGACAAAGAGAGAGACAGACAGACAGAGAGAGAGAGACAGAGAGAGACAGAGAGACAGACAGACAGACAGACAGACAGACAGACACAGAGAGAGAGACACACACACAGGCAGAGAGACAGAGACAGAGAGACAGAGAGACAGGCAGAAGAAGAGAGAGAAAAGAGAGCATTTTTCCTCTCTCTCTCTCTCTACCTCTCCCTGTCTCTCTCTCAGTAGACTTGTCTTTCCTTCCTTTGCTTCCACCCCGGAAGAATGAAGCAGGTAGGGATGGATTACATGTAACAGTAATCGGATTACCAAATATGGTAAAAATACGATACAGACAAGATTAGTGTTTTGGTGACTCATATCACAGAGGTGAGGACAGAAGTGACTCACATCAACAGTTGAGGGATCTGGCTTCCTCCTGACTCACTAATCTGCTGCACCCCGTGTGTTTCAATGAGACCTCTGGCTTGACGGGTGATGGACGGAGTGCGGAGGTGTAAAGATATCGCAAAAGTTTAAACTAGTTGAATTTGTGGAGGTAAACGTTACCCGCTAACAAGACTCTGCCTGTATAACTAGCTCCTCCTTCAGTGGCTTCAGGAGGTAAAGCTGCTGTTGAGGCTTGAAAGGGCCAGGTACATGGTATATGGTGCTACTCTTAACCCTTTTTTCACTATTTTTATTCTCTTTACCTATTCATTTGTATCTGTTTTTTTAAATCTATTTTCTGAATAATTGTTTTCATTTCATTTATTATCTCTGTTATTGGTTTCATAGGTTAGTCTCTGTCTTTATATCCTAACTCATGTCTCATGTCATAATCAGGGGTGTAGTGCTATAGCACCAGAGCACTGCTCCAGCACTTCTTTTTAATGGGTTAAAAAAAATGCTCTTTTTAAAATCATCAACACATATAATAAATAAAATAAAATGCCAAATAAAATGAATAAACGATAGCCTATACGCGATTGTGGACCATACTGCAGGCCTGCATAATAACGTCCCCTCTCTTTCTCTCACGTTCTCTCCTCCTCTCTCTCTCCTCCTTCAGAGCGACTGGCCTATACACCGCCTCCATCTCCAATCCTGCGCCGTTCCGTCTTGACTTCTCTGACCCACCACGGCGATCAAATCGTCTGTGACCACCGTCCGTCCGTGTGTTGACTTGATTCGACTTTTAAATACGGATTATAATTCTCGTTATTCTAACAATGCACTGTTGGCATGTTTTTGCGTTTTTGGGGATTTAGCTACTTGCATTTCTTCAACCTTTTTAAAAACGTGTCCTTGTTTTAAAATGCAAAGCATGCGAGTGATTGAAGACACGTGTCTGTCCCATCTTTTTTTACTTTGTTTCAATTCAGTGTAGCGTTCTGTGTTGCGTTTGAGTGCTGAAGCGATACATTGTATTCGCTTTCGAAATCCCACTTTCTGCTGCCCGCCACCTAGTAGACTAATTGGCTACCTTCATTTATTGTGATGGTGACGTCATACAATACTGCGCTCCGGCACAAAAAAAAAATAGCACTACACCACTGGTTCATCATGATGTTACTGTCATTCCTGCTGGTTGCATTATATGGAAAATATTTTTTAAAAACAGTTAGATATTCCCCTGTGGTTTCAACACATAACGTCACCAAATAAACGCTGCCTAAGGAGGCTGGAAAACATGAACGCGTCGCACTGAGAACCAGCAATGGAGCTGTCACACTATAATTTGACAAATTCAGACAGAAACAATATCCACTCTTTATAATCTGTGGGCATTGTTGGTCTAACTTTAATTTATTTAACTGAATTAAAGTAAGCTAGTAGCAAGCTAGCAGTAGAGATCCTAGGCAGCCAACTAGCTTGTTAGCAGTTTGGGCTTTAGCTTTGCATCGAAGCAAGCTAGCCAAGAAATCATTGATAACAGGTAAATAAAACCTTCCCAGAGATGCTAAAAGATTACCTGCAGAATTGCCTTTGCGGTGGCGTTAGATACGGTTAGCTTGCTGGCTAACAAAAAGTTTATTTAAAGCTAGTGTGTTAAGTGGGGAACTGATCGTTTAATCACTGATACATCTGATATTGATTTAGTGATCTAGTGTTTAGCTCTCTGTTTTGAGATGATGGATTTACACATTATCAACTAACAGGCTCCAGGATGGATCAGACCTGGTTGGTAGTAAAGAAACTGCAAATCATCTATCATTTTATTTATCTGTCTGTCTGTACCTGGTAGCTTCACTACAGAGAATGCCTCTGATATCATTTCTATAACTGAACACAATACCAGATACTTTATCACTATAACTACTAGATAAAATTGCCATGCTATGTAGCCACTATGAGGCTCCATTGATCAGCTACAGAGACGGCTGTATTGATCAGCAGTGTGGGAAGCATTGCTGTGAAAAACTACCATCATTAAAGGTCTGGGATGACTAACGCTGATGGATCAGATTCCAAGCCCACAAGATAAACTGTTTTCTTTCTCACCGGCTCTCACTCTAGTGGAGAATATTGTGTTTTGGTTATTGCTGCCATCAATAGTCCATCCATCCTGTTAGAGGACTGCAGGTTTGGTTCCAGCAAAGTTTACCTGCTGCAATACACTTCATCTTTTATGGCATGTACTTCATTTTTTTGTACATGTTAACAACACATCTTTTTCATTTTTCTGTTGTTGTTATTCTACACAACTTGCACCATGCTGTAATTCCTACATTTTCCTACTTTTGTTTTAGGGTAACTGTAATTTTCCACACTTCCCTGTTAAAGAAAAGCATCACCGAGGTCTTAGGCAGGTCAATTTCTAACAGCTGATAGTAAAACTAAACGTGCCCTTGAAAACAGTGTCTGGATTTCCTTTTATGAACTTTCCAGTGACCAAGGCAGAGCTATATCAGCTCTCAAGCACGTTCCCATTCTGAAATATGTCGTAGAATGAGGTGATATTTATTCATTGATACCTTATAAGTACACCGTTTTGCAAAATCAAAAATGCGAGTTATTTTCTGCATATTTGTTCACATATGAACAAGTACATCAAGTAGCAAAGATGTTGATTCAGAGTGAGACTCCACTTCCTGTTTTGTTTGAGGAACTTCCTTTGAGTTGCAAGTCAACCCTGCACAATTCGCGAGAAATCAAACCCGGCGGCAAAGAAAGCACTAAATTGGAATAAACACAGAATGAACTCCACACGCATCAGCTTTAAGGATGGGATGCCCCAATGGGAATCAAACCCTCAACCCTGGCAGGGTGAGTGCCTTGCTCCACCCATACCCTACCACACTACTCGGTAGATCACAGACAGCAGCGATCCAGCAGTGTTGACACGCCTCTCACGTCTCATTTTCATGCGCACGAGACCGTTTGAAATGTGTCGTTTTCAACTGGATGCTAAACAATCCACCATCACATTTATCTCTCCAGCCAGATCTACCCCCCACTGCCACCACTAAGGACCCCCTGTACATCAAACTGTGCTTGGCAAGGCAGCGATCCAGCAGCCGGCCCTTCACCTCCCATCATCTGCCCCCCCCGTCCCCCCAGCCACGGCGCTGACAGTCGGTGGCAGGGTTGTTTATGGCTGCGATGCCGGCTGCTGCTTGTAGGACATTAGTCTTTTAGTGTGGGGTTTATGAGCGCCGTCGCTCACCATCTGTTAACTGCCGGGGTTCCTTTAATCGCCCGACCCCCCCGAGATCGATAAGGCTGCCAGGTCGAGGCGACACCCGCAGCGTGCTTATGGGGTAATTGTGCATCATCGACTGAGTGATTACAGCTATTTGGTTGCTTATTGCCTCGCATTGTTTGGACGACACATCCAGCTTTGGAAAGGGGGGAGGGGGGGGGGGGGGCATGGAGGAGAAAGAGAAGGGGGGAAAATGAGAGAGGAGGGAGGGTTGGGGGGGAGAGGAGGGATGGTTGGTGGGAGAAGAGATGAGGAGGGAGGGAAACCAGAGGGATGACAGGACAATTTCACACCCTCATGCTTATTGGTTTTCAGGGACCGTTTGAAGTTTGGCAGGAAATCCAGAGTGGTGACCGGCTGCGTGGTGAAGACCGGCCTGGTCTTCATCAGCACAGCGTCACTACTAACCAGGTTAGCAGGGTACGAGACTACTACTAGTAGTACTAACCCTAACTCTTTTAGTTGCATTTTTAAATGTAGTCTTTTGATGGAAATAGCCTTTAAATGTAGTCAGATTTGTCTTATTGATTAAATGTAGTCAGATATTTACTGAATCAGCCTCTGATGTTAGTCAACTGTAATAGTAACAAAATACATCCACTTCAGCAGTTCAGCCTTAGAATCAAAAATAGCACCGCTCTTGTACTGGAAATTACATTTCCTGTTTTTCAGTTTTTTTACCTCGACACTCAAACTTATAAAATGAAACTTTAATGTCAGAATAATGTCAGAAACATTAACTTTAATGAGTCAAACATCATGTGACTGTACTACACTGTAGCTGTGAAGAGGCAGGAACTTCACCTGCATCAGTACGCCGTCAAACATTTTTCAAAACCTGAAGGGAAAAAGCTCCGAGCTCAGAAACCGAAGAGTTCATTCTTACTGGTATCACTGTGACGAGGGAGAACGGATGTGTGAAAAAACCTCTGCTGCCGTGGTTTCTCATATTTCTGTCAATACTAGAGAGAAATAAAAGCATTTGCAGAACATTCACTCGTCAGTCCTCATTGACGTAATTACAAAAAGCCTTCATCATTGCGTGACCACATTAACACTGACTAGTAGCAGCAGTTCATCATTCTGCAGTGCTTTCAATATGTAATTCGTTTTTTAACAATGTCATGCACTGATATGAAAACACTCAACGAAGCAACAATAAAACAGGAACTGAATGAACAGAATGAATGGCAGAGAATGTACACAATATATAAAACCATGAGATTTAGTACCTGGTGGAACCTCCTTTAGTTTTAGTACCTGGTGGAACCTCCTTCAGATTTAGTACCTGGTGGAACCTCCTTTAGATTCAGTACCTGGTGGAACCTCCTTCAGATTCAGTACCTGGTGGAACCTCCTTCGGATTTTGTACCTGGTGAAACCTCCTTTAGATTCAGTACCCGGTGGAACCTCCTTTAGATTCAGTATCCGGTGGAACCTCCTTTAGATTCAGTACCTGGTGGAACCTCCTTCAGATTTAGTAGCTGGTGGAACCTCCTTTAGATTTAATACCTGGTGAAACCTCCTTCAGATTCAGTACCTGGTGGAATCTCCTTTAGATTTAGTACCTGGTGGAACCTCCTTCAGGTTTTGTACCTGGTGAAACCTCCTTTAGATTCAGTACCTGGTGGAATCTCCTTTAGATTTAGTACCTGGTGGAACCTCCTTCAGATTTTGTACCTGGTGAAACCTCCTTTAGATTCAGTACCTGGTGGAACCTCCTTTAGATTCAGTATCCGGTGGAACCTCCTTTAGATTCAGTACCTGGTGGAACCTCCTTTAGATTCAGTACCTGGTGGAACCTCCTTCAGATTTAGTACCTGGTGGAACCTCCTTCAGATTTAGTACCTGGTGGAGCCTCCTTTAGATTCAGTACCTGGTGGAGCCTCCTTTAGATTCAGTACCTGGTGGAACCTCCTTTAGCAGCAAGAACCTCAATCAAACATTTCCTGTAGTTGTCATCAGACCTGCACCACAGTTCGGAGGTATTCTGGACCGTTCTTCCTTACAGAACTGTTTCAGTTGCTATTATGGGATGTCTCGCATGAACACGGCTTGCTTCAGGTCATGACACAACATCTCGACAGGGTTCAGGTCAGGACTCCAAAATGTGAATGTTCCTATTGAAGCCGTTCTGTTGTAGATTTGACTTTTGTGTTTGGGGGTCATTGTCCTGCTGCATGACACAACCTCTGTGTGGCAGACTGGGGCGTGTGGTTGGGTCGTTGGCTGGGTGCAGGGGGTGGAGTCGGGGCTGGCAGGCGGGTTTGGCCCTGCCCCGACACCGGCTACGGCAGGTCGGGACTGAGTGTTTCAATGAGCAGGGACACGTGCGTTTCGTGTAGCCAGTGAGAGAGAGACACTGAACCCGCAGTGAGCGGACCCGGGCGAGGGAGCCCTATTGATTCTGCGTGATTTGTGTTAAGGGCTGTAATAAACCCGGCGTGCCACCCAACCCAAACTCTCCGTCTCCACCTTATCTCGGTCTGTCGCGAGCCGGTGGTAGCAAGTTGGCCACACTCTGTTAAGCTTCAGATCACAGACCATTCACAGAGAATTTCCTGATACAATTTGGAAATCATTGAATTCAATGATTGAAGCCGTGAGGCCTTGAGGCAGCAAAGCCCCTAACTATGATGCTCCTCCACCATGCCTCACAGTTGGGATGAGGTGTTGCTGTTGGTATGCAATGTTTCTTCTCCTCCAAACAACGTTGAGCCCTTTTACCAAAAAGTTTGATTTTTGTCTCATCTGTCCCCAGAACATTGTTCCAGCAGCTTTGTGGAACATCAGCTGGTCTTTGGTAGCAATGTTTTTAGTGGAGAGCAGTGGGTTCCTCCTTGGTATCCTCCCATGAACGTCTCTCTCGTTCAGTATTTTTCTTCTTGTGGACTCGTGGACTCAGATGTTAGAAAGTTCAAGAGATGCTGCAGATCCAGCAATGCCTGCAGAGTAGCAATGTCACTGAATTTTCTCCATTTGTATCCAATCTGTCTGATTGTAGACCGAAGGAGGCCCAAGTGTTTGGAAATCCTTTTCCAGCCTTATGAGCCTCAACAACTCTTCTCCAGAGGTCTTCTGAAATTTCTTTTGACTGGGACAGATTCCACTTCAACAGATCTCTTTTTGTGGGTTTTTAAATGACAGGACACCCACCTGAATGTCATCTCATTGATTGATCACCTGACTTCAATTACCCCCTTTCATAGAAGTCATTATCCTAGAGGTTCACGTACTTTTGTTTGAACAATGTTTGAAAAATATATTGAATAAAAACATGTAAAAGAACATATTTTTGTGTTATACCTTATACATACTTAAATAAACTCATAATATATATACATATATATATATTACATAATCAATATATACATGTATAAATTTGGTCTTAGATGTTTAATTTTGTTTTCTGCTTCAGTGTTTTACATTACTGATCTTTATAGTAAATTGTTTGATATTTAGAAACTTTCCCTTTCATTATTTTTGAAAGCATCTTCACTTTATCGATTTTGACATGTGCACATGTACTGTGCATCATAATTGATGTACTTTAAACTCAACGGTTCGATCCCAGCGACACTGAACCCTCTACCGGCTCTGGATTAGAACACCAGCTGAATTCACCAGCAGACCCTCGTGATCCAGGAAAGTCTGGCACGTAGTGACGCCCGCCCTTGAGCAAGGCAGCATTCAAGATTATATCCTGGTGTCAGGATTACAGTATATACTATATTATACTATACAGATACTAGATTATACACTTCCAGCTCTGACTGACAGATAACACACACACACACGCACAAGTGCACACACCAACACACACAGAAAGAAAAACATGCAACCACAGCCACGTGCACACACACACACACACACCTCCATTCGCGCTGTAGGATCTTTGTAGTTACCGTAAGACATCCCCACATGGTTTCTTTAGCCTGTGCTCTCTGAAATACATTGAAACTACAATGTGTGTGTGTGTGTGTGTGTGTGTGTGTGTGTGTGTGTGTGTGTGTGTGTCAGGATACAATCCAAACGATGCAGAGAAAGCTTGACACATCTCTCTGTCTGTTACCTACTGTATAACGCTGTGAGTGTGTGTTAGAGAGTGTATGTGTGTGTGTGTGTGTGTGTGTGTGTGTGTGTGTGTGTGTGTGTATGTGTGTGTGTGTGTGTGTGTGCAGGAAGCAGTACTCACGTCTGGTTCGGTCGCAGTCGCTCCTGAACAGGGTCATAACAGAGAGGAAGAGGAAAGCCTACCGACTCCCTCGCTCACCGCGCGAGAGAGAGAGAGAGAGAGAGAGAGAGTGAGAGAGAGAGCTAGAGAGAGAGAGAGAGAGAGAGAGAGGTGACTGCTGAGTCTTGCTGGGAGCTGTATGGCAGCGGGTCGTACCATCTAACACACCACGGAGAAGGGTAGGGGTGCGGACTGGCTCATTCTCCTGCAGGCAGGAGGGGTGTTGAAGTGAACCGGATAGATTGTGTGTGTGTGTGTGTGTGTGTGTGTGTGTGTGTGTGTGTGTGTGTGTGTGTGTGTGTGTGTGTGTGTGAGAGAGAGAGAGAGAGAGAGAGAGAGAGAGAGAGAGAGAGGGGGGTGGGGGTATGCTGGGAGGAGGAAGTGTGGAGTAGAGTGGGTCTATAGAATAGAATAGAATAGAATAGAGCAGAATGGAGTAGAACAGAATTGAATATAGCAAAACAGAATAGAATACAGCAGAATAGAATAGAATAGAATAGAACAGAGCAAAATAGAATAGAGCAGAATAGAATAGAGTAGAATATAATATAATATAATAGAGCAGAATGGAGTAGAACAGAATTGAATAGAGCAAAACAGAATAGAATAGAGCAAAATAGAATAGAGCAGAATAGAATAGAGTAGAATAGAATTGAATAGAGCAAAACAGAATAGAATAGAGCAGAATAGAATAGAATACAGCAGAATAGAATAGAATAGAATAGAACAGAGCAAAATAGAATAGAGCAGAATAGAATAGAGTAGAATAGAATTAAATAGAGCAAAACAGAATAGAATAGAGCAGAATAGATAGAATAGAGCAAAATAGAATAAAAATTCTATTCTCAAAATAGAGAATAGAAGAGAAGCTCATTGGGTAGAGAAAGTGAACCCCTAACCCTACATAAACATCATGACTTCCTGTGGGAGAGGAAGTGGGCGTGCGGCAGCATGTTGCTAGCTGGACTCAAACCTACAACACCAACTCAGCACCAAACCAACACCAACTCAACATCAAATCACCACCAACTCAGGACCAAACCAACACCAACTCAACACCAACTCAGCATCAAACCAACACCAACTCAGCACCAAACCAACACCAACTCAACACCAACTCAGCATCAAACCAACACCAACTCAGCACCAAACCAACACCAACTCAGCACCAAACCAACACCAACTCAGCACCAACCCAACACCAACTCAGCATCAAACCACCACCAACTCAGCACCAAACCACCACCAACTCAGCACCAACCCAACACCAACTCAGCATCAAACCACCACCAACTCAGCACCAAACCACCACCAACTCAGCACCAACCCAACACCAACTCAGCATCAAACCACCACCAACTCAGCACCAAACCAACACCAACTCAGCATCAAACCACCAGCACTAAACCAACACCAACGCAGCATCAAGCCACCACCAACTCAGCACCAAACCAACACCAACTCAGCTGCACCAAACCAACACCAACTCAGCATCAAACCGACACCAACTTAACATCAAACAACACCAACTCAGCACCAAACCAACACCAACGCAGCACCAAACCAACACCAACTCAGCATCAAACCGACACCAACTTAACATCAAACAACACCAACTCAGCACCAAACCAACACCAACGCAGCATCAAACCGACACCAACTCAACATCAAACCAACATCAACGCAGCATCAAACCAACACCAACGTTACTGGGTGGATCTACAGACACACCACAACAACCTGGAGTCAGATGTGATTTTTTTTTTATAGCAGATCTGTGACAAAACTGCAAAGCCTCTATATGAATTGTCTATATGAATTGTATGAATTGTGGCAAACCCCACCCACCTGCTACTCCCAGCAGGTTAAAACAAACGTCAAGTTTTATTTGTGCATACTGTTTGACCCAGGTCACGGGGAAGGGTAGCGCTGCACCGCTGCTCTCCGCTGGCCTAATGAACCGAACCATCATCTAACTCCGTTTTAATTACAAAATCCATTAAATGATTACATTTTAATTAAAGCTGTCCTATCTAATAAAGATATGACGATCAGGAGAGTCAGGCCTCTCCTGGGCTTCTTCATTTATCTTGGAGGGAAGTTAACCTCCGTCAGCAGTGTTTTATCAGACTTCCACCATGCATCTGAATGAGGATTTACCCAGCAGGCAGCAGGTCAGGACTAGCCCAACGCCGATAGATGTTAATGGGTTAAAAACATCATTTCTTACATCCGCCATGAGGGCATATGACTAATATCGTCAATGATTCATAAAACAGAATAATCCTCATATTTGTGCCCTTTATATTCTTCTACTAGTGTATATAATGTCTGTTTTAATACATTTTCTCATATATTTCACATCTCATATTATATATTTCATATTGTACATATTTTTCATAAATGTTTTCACACACCATGAATACATGCTGAACTTTTTAAGTCTTTCATGTGTTTCAATACATACGATTTTACATTGCTATCATATCCATTTCACATAATAGTGGTATCTACATTACATAACATCCACTGTATTTGTTTAGCTATCACAGGTCATTCATCTTACATCTCATGACATTTATCTCATATATCAAAGATTATTTTAACATGATGAAAGTCGATAAATAAATATAAAAATATAAATATAAAAAACAATAGTAATAAAAACAAAAAATATAAATGATCATAAAAATAAATATATATTATGGAGAAATGGGCGGGGAGACCATCCCTATATATACATATACAGATTATATTTTTCTACTACTCAGTATTTGCTGCTGCAATGACCCACTTTCCTCACAGGGATCAAAAATTGTATCTAATCTAATCTGATTAGATCTAAATTAGAACTCAACATAGTATATGCTAAAGTGTTAGCATGGAGCCTACTATCACTCAACGTAGTGTATGCTAGTGTTAGCATGGAGCCTACTCTCACTCAACGTAGTGTATGCTAAAGTGTTAGCATGGAGCCTACTATCACTCAACGTAGTGTATGCTAAAGTGTTAGCATGGAGCTTACTATCACTCAGCGTAGAGCATGCTAAAGTGTTAGCATGGAGCCTACTATCACTCAACGTAGAGCATGCTAAAGCATGGAGCACCGGAGCCAACGATCTACCGGGAACACGTGTATGATTTTGGTGTCTGTGTTCTCCCCACAACTTGGCGAGATGTTGCCCCTCAGCAGGGATTTGAACCGCCAACCCTGTTGCTGCGGCGCCACCAGCGGAGTAACGGAGGTTTTATTCTGGTTTTCTACACAAAGCCGAGTTCAGTTTAATCCCACCGTCACTATCCCAGCTTCTAATCCCCCCCGCTTAATGGAGGTTTAGAAGGGCTGCATTCACTCACACGCATACACAGAAACAGAACAACCCCGAGAGTCCCATTCACTGATAAGCAGAAACACACACACACACACACACTCTCTCTCTCTCTCTCTCTCTCGCACTCACACACAAACACACACACACACACACACCTCTCTAGGGACATTTCAGCTGCATGGTCCTGTCTGTCCTCAGGCTTTCCCAGATGTAATCAATAGTCTATTAGCAGGTCAACTGTGTTCAAACACCTTCATCAACCCAACTCTGTTTAATGAGAGGAAGGGGGGGGGGGGGGGTTGAGACCCACCCTGGAGACCCAGACAGTCTTTCTTCCCAAACAACATTTACTCTTGCTGGTTGTGTAATCCAGCAGGCGGCCATCTTTACACACCGGGTAACAGAAAAAACCCAAACAAGCTCAAAATATTCACAAAATGACCTGAGCGCTCAGTGAGTTGTGAGGACACAGGAAGTCAGCGTGCAGCGGCGTGTAAGAGGTTAAAATGAGTTTCAAGTTCATTCTAAAATCCACTGGGAGCCGGTGAAGGGAAGCCAGTACAGGAGTCATGTGACCTACGTTTAGTTTTTGGTTACAAGTCGAGCAGCGTTTTGGACTAGTTGCAGTCCAGACACGTTTAATAATTCTGGCCTTCTGTCAGATAAACATATATTTAGTTGAATGATGATAGTTGATAAAAAAACCTCAGAGTTATTACCTGCTGATAGCTGTTCTCTCCAGCTCTGTATATGAACTTATTACATCTGCACCTTTTAAAGCTATTCACACATTTTATATCTTGTGAGAGTTAAAACTTGAAACCATGAAATATATTTTTCCCTACAGGACGAACACTGCCCGGTCAGCCAGACCCTCTGAGTGCTAATCCACTAATGGGAATAAGTGAATAATCCACGAGGCTTCCATAATGACTAATAGATGCCAATATGTCACCAGGGGACCTTTGGCTCCTGTTCCAGCACCATACAAAACATCATTACAAGAAGACCTTAAAGGGAAGACTGATACCTGAAGATGAAATTCTCCTTGTTTCAATTAGGATTTTGAGCATTAGAAAAAACTTATAAAACTAAAAAGAATACATACAAGTAGACCAGGCCCTTCAAGACCTTCAGTTCAATCACAGGTTTGTGTTGCGGCGTCAGTCCTGGGCCGAGAGATGAGAAAGTGTAGATCAGCGTTGTTTTCACTGAACTGCCCCTTTATGTGGCTTCGCAGCTTTTTAATTAGTGATTTCATCAACATTCCTCACCCACATGTGAAGAACTGTTTACAAAGGGGTTCTCTGGATTTCCATGTCAGATGGGAGATCAGGTGAAGGAAAAATCCTTCAAACTTCAAACGTCATTCCTGCACAAGGATCCAACTGAAGGGCAAAAGCAGCACCTTGTGGATGACGAGTGCACTGCAGCAGTCTGATGAGAACCTCATTTTATCTCCTCTGGTACCACTATAATACTCCTATAGTATCTTATAGAAATACTACCCTGACCCTTCCCCTTAGCCTATGTGTTTTATTTGTTCTGCTCTTAGATGCTTGTAAGTCGCATCGGATAAAAGCTTCTGCTAAATGACTGGAATGTAATGTAATGTAATGTAATGAGTCTACGGTACTCAATAGTGAGCTTATGGTATTTTTTTTAATCTCCTATAGCATCACTATAATATTCCTATAGGGGCCTATAATGAGTCTATGATACTTTTTAGTGAGCTTTATACTATTTTTCTGTCTCATATGGTATCACTATAATATTCCTATAATATCTATGGTCTATGGTACTCAATAATGAGCCTTATTATATTTTATGGTATTTTCCATGTATATATTTATATATTTACCATGGTACCACTATCATATTCCTATTGTAGCCTATAGTGAGTCTATGGTATTCAGTAGTGAGTTTATCATACTTTATGGTAGTCTCCTATGGTATCACTTTAGGATTTGGACCTACAGCAGCTGTATGATATTTAGTGTTTAGCTTGGATCCTTCTTAAAGTGTCTTACAGATTACTGTAGTTCCTTTTAGCAAGGGATAATCCAGGTCCAGGTCTGGGTATCAGCCCCTGTCCCAGATAGGGCTGCCCTGTCATTTAAGCACCATATAATATTATCCTGCAAGACAGCAGGTTAGGATTTCAAAAGTGGGATTTGTAGTTACTGTAATTGATGCATATGTTACATTCCTCAGCCAGAGTGATTTGGAAATAGAGGAGTTACTAAATGTAGCTGCTTTGTTGTGAGGATGATTAAAAGACGCCACGGCAGATGACTTCTCCTTCTAATTTGCGTCTCTATTTCTGGGGACGCTGACGGATCAGAAATTCAAACCGTGTTCCAGATGTGGGATCAGCCGCCGGGACCTCTGCTCTTGGTTTCTCCTCCCGCCTTTAAAATATCTGACAGGGAGGCTGCATGCGTGGAGAAGACATTTGGCAAGTGCCCTCGAAAAAAAAGAAGGAGAGAGTTTTAGTTTTAGAGCAGCTGGGCAGCAAGTCGGGCTGAGGCGCTCATCCAGATCCACATCAGCTTTACAGATCACCCGGTATAGATCTGCTCTCCGGGGGCCTTGCTGAGGAGGACCGTGTGGATTCCGTTGAGGATGAAGGCTGTTGGTGTTGTGATGGTGATGGTGAGTCTTCATCACCTCTCCTCTTCCTCTGGCCAGGTGAGTACCTCTACCGCTGTGGGGTTTTGAAGTGCATCATGTGTCAGTACCGTAACAGCACTATTTAATAACAGCATTATTGTGCACTTGTAATACTTTCCCATTGTTCGATACAGTTTAAGTGAAAAAGTAAAATGGCACCAAACGTTACTGCAGGACTGAACAGGACCGAACTGCTCCGCTTTATTTTAAAGGAAATAAAACATGAACACAGTTTGATTGATGTTAGTGTGCTAGATTGATGTGAGTGTGTAGAAATCAGAAATCAAATCAGTTTGATTTGTTTTAGAGGCTGTTGACTTTACTGACTTTATCTGACTATCTTTATCTGACTAAGCGTGAGGATGAGTGGGTTCAGATGGACACATGTGGCTTATGGGATCGAACCTGTGACCAGGGATGTAGTGGACAGTAAACACGTCTATTTACACAGCTTTAAAAAAATGTATTTGAATTTTTTGCACCATAGAAAGTGTAACTGAGTCATGAGTCGTCTAAGGGGAACGCTTTTCTGAAAATCCAATCCAGTTAATGTTTGTTGATGTTGGTGTTTGCCTCATGGTGGACAGCCTGGAGGTCATAGTTCACCACGACATCACCGCATCGCTGTGACGAACCCGTGAAGACACGCAACCCAAACATAAACCGCGGTTCTTGTTTTGCAGAAGGTCCATCGTTGTTTCAGCTGGTCTGAGATCAGCGCCCGGGCACCGGTCCAATTTTCACCCTGGTGTTACTGCAGCAGGCTGAAAACCTCGGAAAAACCTCACCTCTATGAATAGAGCTCACACCTGAACCCTCCAGACCAACACCACGCTGTTGATGTCTGGACTCGCTGGTCTAGAATATGTAACATGACATTTAGCAACGGTTCAAAGTCGGGTAGTGACCTAGGAATGATTTTAAGGTGCGTTCACAGCCAGCGTGTTCTGGTGGGTTTATTAACCTCCTCTAGCTGGTCGGTTTCCAGGTGAGAACAACAACATTCACCAAATAACCGACGAGACGCCTGAACACATCTCAGTCCTCTAACAGGAGAACTGTGGTGGTTTGTTAGGAGAGAGAACGGAAACCACCCCAGAACACAAGGCATTATGGGTAGAAGGAGACTTGGTCAGTCTGGACTGATGCTCATGTTCAGATGTTTCTTGTGTTCTTAACAGGTATTTGGTTTGACGTCACCCCTAAACGTGTGTTAACCTTGTGTGTTTTAGTCAGGGAGGTCATGTAGATCACCAACATCACAATCAAACAATAGTGAAGAGGTCAAAGGTCAGGGCCTTAGGCATTAGACATTAAAGAAACAGGCTTGTGACTGGAAGGTCAATGGTTCGAAGGGTTGAAAGCAACAAATCCGGGCATGTTGAAAGGAATTCTGGGAAATTTAGGAAACTAACTGAAGTAGAAGAAGCTTGAGGGAAAGTGGGTTCACATTACTAAATAACTAAATAAGTGTTGAACATCACAGACTGATGAGATCTGACAGGAAGAGGATCTGAGGGGGGTTGGTTTTAACCTCCAACTCTCCCAGTGGAGCCGCTCAGTAGGCCACCAGTAGAAGACTGGTCGTACTGGTCGGCTCCCAGTGTGAACGTGTAGAACTATATGAATGTGAACCAGAGTGGAGCTGGTTAACAGATGCTCAGTACAGCCCAACAGCCTTTCAGCCTCTTGTCTGAATCACCTGAATCAGCTGAAGCAGCATCTGGGTCACAACAGACCTTCTAGTCTCCTTCTCCCTGGTCCAAGCCTGTCCTTGTCCCGCCCCCCAGGAGTGCCCGTCCAATCAGGAGCTGCAGAACTCCCTGCGGCAGGTGGAGAAGATGCTGGCAACCCACGAAGCGTCCTATCAGCAGAGCCTACGCTCCCTCAGGAAGAAGCTGAGCGCTCTGCAGAACAGCACCATGGGAATCAGCAAGACCTCCAGGAACGGTGAGGAAACCTTCTTCTACTTCTCCTGGTGTAGCGCCCCCTACAGCAGTTTGAGATCTACTTCTCCTGGTTGTTTCACTATAATTTAATTGACTAGAAATAACTCCAGCAGGGTGGGTTGAACCACATAGGCCGCCCTGCTTCCATAGACGACGTTAAATCAACCAGGAGAAGGAGAGGAGCTTGAGGCAGTGTTGTTTATGTACTCATGTTACTTGACTTATTACTCCCTGGGAGAAGTACTTTGTTACACTACTTGTTTTCAGCTCCCCCTCCAAATAAAAGAGGGAGGTTGTTTCCTCTTCTCCTGTGTTCCTCTACTGCCATAGTTTAGAATTGACAAAGATATTTTTTGTCTTTCTTCTTGACAATATCAAAATAACGGGATTACTTCCAGCCGCTGAATGTTTAATCCAAGCTAGCTAGCAGAGTGGTGCTACGGGTCCTTTGGTTCTGACCACGATAAATCCGACTGGCTCATTAAACTGAAATGTGATATGAAGTCTGAATTGATTCTCTGATTGGTAACTGTAATGTTATTACTGATACTGAAAGAGAAAGAGATGGAGAGTTAGTTTCAAGCTAAATGAAACCTTGTCCGTCTGCTCCCAGCAGCCTGCCCCAGACCAGAGCTCCCAGCCCACGGCCGCAGACTGGGGAGGGTGTTTGGCGTCGGACACGAGATCCACTTCCTGTGCAAGCCGGGCTACGAGCTGATTGGCCCGCGGACCCGAGTGTGTCTGGAGTCTCTGAAATGGAGTGGCCAGCAGCCGATGTGCAGACGTGAGTCACACACACACCGAACCGGGGGAACCGGACCGGACCGGTACTGGGCCAGTACTGGGATGGTTTTATGGTTTGACAGCAGTGTACTGGTAAGACACCCAGACAGATCTGGTTCTGGTCAACTGGCAGGGTGACGTGCTGGTCTACTTTAGAACCAGACCTATTACTGGTACTGGACTATAGGACTGGTAATGTCATACTGGTACTGTAGTACTGGTACCGTACCAGTATGGGTACAGCAGGTGACTCCACAGATCCCACTTCCTGTTTGCTGTTCCCGAGGGGGTAGGACTTCCTGTAGCGTTGGACAATTTGTTGCCGGTTTGTCCTGCTGGTGTGTAACGACTGGTTTCTCCCTTCAGTCTTCAACAGCACCAGCAACTCCCTGCCCTCCTTCGTGGCCGCTGCTCCTCCCTCCTCCTTGTCTTCATCCTATTCATCCTCTCCCTCCTCCTCCTCCTCCTCCACTTTGTCTTTGTCCTCCTCCTCCTCATCTCCCTCCTCATATTCATCCTCCTCTTCGTCTCCCTCATCATCTTCATCCTCCTCTTCCTCAGTCACCTCTCCCTCCTCCTCTCCCTCCTCTTCAGTCCGTCCGTCTCACTGTACCCACTTCCTGGGTTCCACCCGCTGTACCTGCGACGTTGGTTTCACCATATCAGGCCGTGACAACAACATCTGTACAGGTAACGGAACAATAGGAACAATAGTAATAATAATATATATATATATATATATATATATATATATAGATAACTACTTTTATTTTTAGCAAAACATAATAAGTAAAAAAGTGAAAACATAATAAATGAAATAAATTAAGATGAAATGATGACAGCTCATAATAATAATAATAATAATAATAAAGTCCTGTTGCTTCCTGTTCCTCTTGCCCTCCACACAGAGGTCAGAGGTCAGGGTCTGGTAGTTCAGTGTCTTGCTCAAGTGAACTTCAGCAGGGCAGATGCTGCCACGGGGGTCTGACTGTCTGTCTGTCTGTCTGTCTGTCTGTCTGTCTGTCTGTGTCCGTCTGTCTGTCTCAGACATCGATGAGTGTCGGTTGTTTCCTCTCGGCCAGCCTGGGCGTCTGTGTGTCCATCAGTGTGTGAACACACCCGGCAGCTTCCACTGCGTCTGTCCAGCCGGCTACGACCTCGCCAGGGACGCCCGCAGCTGCAAAGGTCAGAGTTCAAAGGTCACCCCATCGGTTGACAGTATATTGAAAGGCGTGACGCGTGGTGGTGACTCGTGCTTCTGTCTGCAGACATCGACGAGTGTGAAAGCCGGATGCACAACTGCACCGCGGATCAAGTGTGCGTGAACACCTACGGGGGTTTCCAGTGTGCAACGGTGGAGTGTCTTCGCATGAAAAACGCCACGTACATCAAGACGTCGCCGATGTAAGATCCTCCCATCCTGGACCTTCATCCTCTCCTGCTTCTAACACGCTTGGCTTGAAATCAAGAAAATCCTTTCTAGCTTTTCTCTTAATTTCTCCCCTCCAGCACTTCTCTACCGTCTGTGATCATTCAAGATACACAGGAACATTTGGTCCATCTATTGTCTGGGTGCTGTGACCTCTGACCCTTGACCTCCTTAATATTAAGGCTTTGCAGTTGAATCACAAATCTCCTTGCGACTAATAATCATAGATCAGATCACAGATCATTATTATGAAGTCCACTGGAGAATTGTCAGTTAGTTAATAAAGTCTAAATATATAAGAACAAGAGGGCTAGCTTGAGGGCTAGCAGTTGTTGTGGCATGTCTGTAAATCATCCAGTAACGTTCTCAGTAAAAGTGAACAGTGTGATCAGGTAGATTTGTCTCCAAATGTAGGTTACTGTGACTCAGTAAACTGTCTTGTCTTTAGCCCTAGTCTCTACTCCAAAACACTCTGAGTTGGAGCTGGAGAAGAGTCAGCTAGTTAACCTGAACAAACTGGTAGCTAATTTGCCAGCAGGCTAGTTTAGTTACTGTTAACATGGGACTAACTAGCCACTGCTAACGCTAGCTTCAACTAGCTACGTTAGCTAGTATTAGCTATCAGATGTGTTAACAAGACAGTGATGGCTAGCTGACCAGATACTATGGTTAGCTAGCTAACAAAGCTTTCATTTTTAGCTTAAGATTTTCTTATCCAGCCATGACCCTAACTAACCTTGACAAACAACTAGGGTTAGCCTAGACAATGAAATCCCAAGCTGCCTCTAAAAACCGCTCAGCTGAAAAGAAAAGACAAAAGGAAGATGAGACAGTTGCGTTCATGATGAAGAGATCTGAAACCAAACCAAGAGTTTTGACTCCACTACCACCCACTTCTCTTCCCCACCCATCATTTAGTTCCTGTCCTGCTCCCAGTGGTCCGCTGTAAAGACTGGGTTCAGACTCGAGGCGCTGAGAGGCGTGAAACATGTTGAGCATGGCGGTCAGGAATGAAACCTGTTTATCAAAACAGCTGAGGAAGTTTAGTTTGATCCAGATCCTAATTGTATGGTGCAGTGAGGCCGGGGCGAGTTCAAGTCGTTTTTCTTTTTTTCTCCACAGACCAGGAAGAATCTCAAACCACAATGTGTGGTGAAAAGATCAAAGGTCAGATTTAGAGTGTTTAGATCAGCAAAAAAAATAAAATCATATCAGCAAAAATTACATTGCGAAAAACATTGGTTGAGAGAACTCCACTTGTTTCAGGAGTTTTCTGTGTTAAATGATATGTTATGCTGCGTTCATGCGATGTAGAAGAAATAGGAAGAACCAAATCTCATCTCGTTACTACAATTTGGAAGCGTTCACGTGTTTAATTGGTTGAAATCATTGGAAACGCCCACATCCAAGATGGCGGGCAGCAGGTCAACGTTTGTGATGTTGCTTTTTATCATTGTAAGATACAGTACATCACTACCAAGCAGCATGCTTTCTAATCCTTACAGACCTCGAAGAGCAAAGGAAACCAAGATGGTAACATGAGCGTTTTTTCCCCAATGGAAGGTGGAAATAACGGTCATTGAACGCACCATTAAACAACAGAATACTGTTCCTCGCCTTTAATACATTTATCCCCCTCCCTCCCCCCCTCCAGGCGTTGTGAGAGGAACCCCTGCATGGTGGGTGACAAGGGGTGCACCCAGGCCCCCAACTCCATCTCCTTTCACTTCCTGTCCGCGGTGTCCAACATGTCCGCCCCCCGCGTGCTCTTCCGGGTGTCGGCGGCTCGAGCCCTGGGCGACACGCTCCGCTTCGGCCTGGCGGGGGGCCGCGGGCGGGGCCACTTCAGCGTCCAACGCTCCGGCAGGCAGACGGGCACCCTCCTCCTGGTGACGCCCGTCCAGGGTCCCGCAACCCTGGAGGCCGAGGTGGAGATGAGCGAGCTGGAGCACCACGCGCTGCTGGGGCGCTACCTCACCAAGGTCACCATGTTCGTTTCTCCATACGGCTTTTAGGTTTTGGAGGCGGGGGGGGGGGGGGCGGGGCAAGTAATGTAACGCACTGCAGTTTCAATTTCAGTAATAATATTCAGTTACCCGTCAAAAACTTACTTTTGTTATGACTAATGCTGTCCACTCGCACTGAGCTGGTAGAAAAGTTACTTTCTCTGGGTAGAAGTAATCCCACTACTTTAACTTTCTCCAGTAAAAGGACAAGAACATGTCCTGATGCTTCCTGGTGGTTGATTTTTAGTTTCGGCTTCCAAATAAACTCCTGGTGATTTTTTACTCGTTTACTCTCCATTATAATGATGAAACTACCAGATCACGTTTAGACTCTTTAGACTGACGACTAGCAGCAACGCACAGCGTGGACGGTTGGTGCCATTAGAAGGTAGTCAGGGAGAGGAGGATGTAAGATCCTGGATGAAGGTCTGGAGGAGGGGAAGGAGACGAGGAAAGGGAACTAGGGAAGGAAGCTAATTTTCTTATCCAGTTGGTTACCTGGAGAGAAGCCTGACTCTCCGACCAGCATCCTGGGTGGTGATGAAGAAGAGATGGAGCCACTGGGTTTTGTCGTTGTGTACATGACTGTATATAGGGAGACCGCAGAACGTTGTATTGAGTTTACTAAACCAAAGGGAAGCGATCTCAGTTGTTGCAGATGTTACTGATTCAGGGAGAAAAGTATCTGGACCTGTTGCATGAAGCATCTTAATTTTCTCCTTAAAAATTCCCTTAAGTTTCATCCTGAGATGAAAAAACTCTTTAAGGAATCAAACTCAACTTCAACGTCCAGATAAGGCTGAACTATGAAGCATATTCAATAAACATGTTTACCCGACAAACGGTGTGGCTGTGTAGT
Organism: Hoplostethus mediterraneus; assembly: GCA_034670385.1. Lineage (NCBI taxonomy): Eukaryota > Metazoa > Chordata > Actinopteri > Trachichthyiformes > Trachichthyidae > Hoplostethus > Hoplostethus mediterraneus. The sequence continues at coordinate 380,693 of JAXDDW010000125.1, read as the reverse complement.
GAGTGTGTGTGTGTGTGTGGTAGCAGCTGTAAATCATCCTGGAAGTTATTTTTGGGTGTTTTGGAAGGTCGACATGTTTTGGTCTGAAGGACAGAAGAATCTAACACCGACCCGTCAGACGGCCTGAAGCCTCCAGACCAGACAGAAAACACACACACACACACACACACACACACACACACACACACACACACACACACACACACGGTCCAGACATCTAGCATGTCTCAGGTGCAACTGGACCCATCATTAACTTTAAAGGTCCAAGACCAAAAACAGCTGCAGGTTTGGTGTCATGAGAGTTAAACCTTTAATTAGAGCTCCACCATGTGGCCAAACAGGGTCATGACTCCATGAGCGTCTCATGGGAGATCTCCTGGTGAAGAGGAACGGTTAAAGCTGATGGAGGTGGAATGAGGAGGCCGGACGGCAGAGTAGAAACCTGCAGACTTTATTATTAACAAACTGTCCAATTTTCATCTGTACAGAACAAAAAGAAACAAAAAGAAGAAGAGTGGACAGGAAGTAGAATCAGATGAACAGGAACTCCGCGGATTCAGACACAAAACAGCATTACAAAAGATCTTTCATCATAATCTTAATCATATGTTCTAGTCATCGTTCTGGTCGCTGGACGAAGGGACAGCTGGGAGCCGATTGGACGAGACCAAGGACCGCGCGTCCAAACCCAAACACAGCTTTGTGGGCCACACACACACACACACACACACACACACACACACACACACACACGCAGACACACACACACGCAGACACACACACAGACACACACACGCCCACATTCAGACACCTCTGCTTGGTGTTGAGTCCTCATTGCGGAGTGTGTAGGAGGGTATTATGGGCTGTAGTGTACACTGGGATCCCTCAGTGGGACGGTGAGGAGGCACGCGTTGAGAAACCAACATCATGGGAAGCGAAGGCAGTTCAGATTCAGAACGTCTCATTTACAAGCGGAGGGGGGGGGGGGAGAAATCACCGACCAAGCGAAGCGAGAATGAGTTCAACAATTCAAATAAGAAAACAGGAAGTCACGTGGTACATGGTTTGAGTCACTCAGCGCACGTGTACAGGTTGAAATGATGTGTATTCTCATTGGCTGAAGTCACTCAGGCGGACTGAGCAGCTCTGAGATCAGTTGCAATGTTAACAGGATTTTCACACCGAGGCCACACCGCGACTCTCCGACCGCCTCGGACAAATGACCAAACCAAACCGTCGGCCGCCGTTCCCGCCGCATTAGCCTGCATCCTGGACTCATCAGATCCACTTGATCACCCAAAACAGATCCAAAGATCTCATTGACAAGAGAGTAGAAACGTGATCCAAACGAAGAAACCAACCAGCCGACAGGAAGCTGATAGTTATGAGACTATTCCAGGACATCCAGCACAGTGTCCATGACCGGTATCCATCAGAGTCCAGGTCTTATTTCTGATCCAACTATCTCTTGGGAACGACACCATCAGAACATTCTGATTCCTCAAAGGGAAGTGGATCAACAAGCCAAGCTGGAAAATCCAACATTTCAATGGTTGGAGGAAAATACATGACTTACATGACATTTCCAAAACATGTACATGTTCCATTATTCCTGACTTCTCTTCTGGAAAACACATTTCATGAATTCCATGACTTTTCCAGGTTTTCCATGACCGTGGGAACTCTGATGGTAAAATACTGGTCAGACTGGACCATCACAAGTTAAAAGGAAGTGGAACTGGTTTCACCAGGTGTACCAGAAGGTTTTCCAGACCTGGACCTGATGCAGGTTAACGTCCGGTGGAAACGAGGCCGAGCCGTCCGGAGGGCAGCGCTCCGGCGGCGGAGAAAAGGCAACGAGAGAACATTCAAATCATATAAAAACAGACTCACAAACTTTGACCATTAGTAAACAAATAAATAAGGCTATGACAAAACAATATATATATATTTATAGATATAAAAAAGAACAACAATGTGCAACGATTCCAGTATCATCTTTAAACAAAAAATGTTCACATCTCTAAAATAATCTAGCATCTTTTTAGTTTCATTTCTTAACCTTTTTGCAACCAGCACAACCTGCAACCTGCAAGTTAGTAGCCTGAAACTACGACGGCGCTTTGGAAACGGTAGGAAGCCACGGCAGCGTTCAGCCAGTCGCCGGTTCCAGGTTCAACTGGGAGGACTGGGACCTGGGAGTTAAACACCAGTGATATCATCACATCACACTGCAACGGAAACCCGTCCCCGGTGTTTCCCGGCGGCTAGCGCAATGCTAACCGTTCCCCCGCCCCCAAACCGCCTAACCGTCTTATAGCGCCTGCCTGGCCCGGGTGGGAGACGCCCAGCGGCCACCAGCTGGATACTGGGAAGCTGGTGGACTGCGCTGGGATCCAGTCGATCCATGTGAAGCCTGTCCTGCTGTCTAAACCTCTGGCTGCTCCAACAGTGACAGGATTGGACTAAAAAATACCAGTTTCCTGTTCTGTTGTGGCGAAGCTGGGAGCAGCAGGTAGACGTGGTGAGTCTATGGCACGGAGGGGGGGGGGGCTGCATGAGGAGAGCTGAGGTTGCCAGGTCTGACGCTAAAATAACCTCAAATTCAGTATGCTGTTCTAGATGCGAGCTATGAGCGAGTCTCCTCTGGCTCAATGGAGGGCTGGTTGCACCGCCCGCCCGGCAGTCCCGCGGCGAAAATCAAACTAACACATCGGCAACGTGAAGACAAACAACAACCAAACGCCCAAAACCCCTCGCAGGAGAAGAAACTAGAAGAATATGTGACGGAAAGACAGCGTGGATCACCCTCATTCGCGCACACACACACACGCACATGCACACGCACACACACACACACTGTAGTCATTAAAGTACTGGATTCATGAAACTGCTCAACAGATGAGCATCTTCCATCCCACCTACAACACTTAATATGATTTCACCTGCCCCTCTTGACCTCTGACCCCAAACCCCTACCTGACCCCCCCCCCCCCACCCCCGGTCCACAGCAGAGGGGTTACAAAAAAAAAACCAAACAAGCGAATAAGAAGTACTGCATCTACATCAGGTATGAACCCAGAGGCTCTAGCGCTCCTGATAGAAGAATGTCCTGTCGAGGCTGAAGCGCAGAACAAGAAGTGGGCCGTGGCTTCCTCATCAGCAGTTAGGGAGACGAAGCCTGGGGGATCATGGGTAATGTCATTCCATCATGGACGTCCCAACAGCGATGAGCAAACGCGTCCCCGCCCCCAGAGTAGACGGGGCCAACGTGGGGGTATCTGGGGTTGAGGTGGGGGTAAGCAGGAGCGAGGTGGGGTACGTTGGGCTAAGGTGGAGCTGCGGGCGGGGCAGGGTTGGGCAATATGGATAAGAAATGATTTCAATATGATATAAAACGACTAAAAATCACATTCAATAATCAAACTGATCGTCTCACCGGTCCAAACCGGCTGAGAGTCTCGTTTGTTTCTGATCAGTTACTAGTTGATTTGTTACCATTAATCCAGAATCATTTGATTCTATTGAAAGACGAGAATATTGACCAGGTAGGGGTAAGTAGAGTGGGGTAACAGAGCACTGGGGTATCCGGGGGTATCTGGAGCTTTAGTCAGGGTACCTGAGGGTGAGGTAGGGGTAGGTGGGGCATCTGAGACTGAGCTGGGGTATCTAGCTGAGATGGGGGTAACTGGGAGAGGGCCTTTCGGTGATGGTTGTTCCTCCTGTGGGTGTGTCCTGACCCCTGACCCTGGGGTGGGCGGGGTCTACCTGTCCTTCAGCTCCTGAGTGACGCGCTTGGTGATTCGTCCACACAGCAGCCCCATCAGGAAGAGCAGCGTCACGCCCAGGCCAATCACAGCCAAGATGTAGTTCTTGGACGGCGATGTCATCACCTGCATGGCCAGGTCCGAAAAACCTTCCGCGGGAGCGACCTGATGGAGGGAGGGAGGGAGGGATGAGGGATCAAGGGGGGATGGATACAGAAATGAGAACATCATCAGACAAAATGAAGAAGCTACAGAGTTCATCCTGACCGTCCTGTTAGGAACTTCCTCCTCCTCCTCTGAATTGTGACTGACTGGTCAGACTGAGTTGCATTTTCAGAGACGTGAATTGAATCGAATGTCAAACCATCAATGTGGTTTAAATCTGATGGATTTCCCTGGTTTTGGTGGTCAGACTGAACATTAGAAACTCCTTCCTTCGGTCAGCTGCCTATTAACCCATTAACCCGCCTCCTCTTCCTTGTGATTGGTTGGCTCACAAAAGAACTTTGTCATGCGGTCTCCTCTAAACAGTTTCACTTTCCTCAGTACTAGAACGCTCTAGCTCTGTCCTGCCTGCTCTGCTCTCCACCGACTTCCATGTAAAACAAGACGACCAGAGACCAACATGAACAACATGACCGGACTCTGAGGGTGGAGCTAGTGAACAACATGACCGGACTCTGAGGTGGAGCTAGTGAACAACATGACAGGACTCTGAGGGTGGAGCTAGTGAACAACATGACCGGACTCTGAGGGTGGAGCTAGTGAACAACATGACCGGACTCTGAGGGTGGAGCTAGTGAACAACATGACCGGACTCTGAGGGTGGAGCTAGTGAACAACATGACCGGACTCTGAGGGTGGAGCTAGTGAACAACATGACCGGACTCTGAGGGTGGAGCTAGTGAACAACATGACCGGACTCTGAGGGTGGAGCTAGTGAACAACATGACCGGACTCTGAGGGTGGAGCTAGTGAACAACATGACCGGACTCTGAGGGTGGAGCTAGTGAACAACATGACCGGACTCTGAGGGTGGAGCTAGTGAACAACATGACCGGACTCTGAGGGTGGAGCTAGTGAACAACATGACCGGACTCTGAGGGTGGAGCTAGTGAACAACATGACCGGACTCTGAGGGTGGAGCTAGTGAACAACATGACCGGACTCTGAGGGTGGAGCTAGTGAACAACATGACCGGACTCTGAGGGTGGAGGGGTGGAGCTAGTGAACAACATGACCGGACTCTGAGGGTGGAGCTAGTGAACAACATGACCGGACTCTGAGGGTGGAGGTGAGCCCATGTACCTTTGCAGCGTAGCTCCACATGTCGATGCGATCCTGGAGTCTCTTCTTGCACTCCGGCTGCAGACGAACCCGCTTGTCCTGCAGCGCCTCCATCAGGCAGGACATCTCTGGAGGACAGAACAACAAACCGAGTTACTGCTGTTCTCTCGTTCGTCTTAGTCGGTTAGTTTGAGGTCGGAGGGTTTCCAGAAGCTGCTTGTTGTTTTAGCTCTCCTGCACCGATTAGTCCTCCATCACCTCTCATCAGTTTTTAATCACTGAACTAAACTTGTTAAAAACACTTTATAGATAAATTGGACTCGAAATTGGACTCTCTGCGGGAGGTGAAGTGATCAAAAGGTTTCCAGGTCCAACAGGATGTGATATAAAAGGTTTCTGTTATTCAATTGAAATGTCAGCAGATCCTGAGCACTCGCGTCTCGTCTTCACATTTCACTTTTAAGCGGTGAAATAGAAATTCTGTCCAAAAGTGTTACAATTCATATCGCAATACTAAGCTAACAAATAGTGCATATTGAAACTCTTCCCAATTAAAGTGATTTAATGGGTAAAAACTAGAACATGTGAAATGGTTTGGAGACGTTTTGGCTTGTCTGTCGCCATCATGCCACCCTGGGGTGTGTTTGTTTGCGTGTGAACTCACGGCGTCCCCGGCCGGGTGGGATGGCGGCACATTGGTGCTTGATGTCCAGAGCGCAGGCGGTATGGAGGACGGGGTCGACAAAGATGTCCGCCTTGCTCTCCTTCAGCATGTTCAGCACTTCCTGCGGCGGGAGGAGGAAGAGGAGGAAGGTTCATCACAAAACACTAGATATCCACTTTGTTCATGGCTCAATATTCTAACGGATGATTGGATCATCTGAGGTTCTATTTTGAATGAAAATAGCTGCTTCAATAACATTCGATAGTGACTTTTACTTTTGTGTCAACCATCATCTTGTCGGTGTGAATGAGAGTTCAATGGATTGAAACTCAAGGTTCAAGGTTAAATGAAGTCTGGGATTTGAAATCGACACCATGTTGAACTGGAGTAGAGATTGTATTTTGTAAGTCATACCTCTACAGCTAAGACATGGAAGTTGTCTGGGTGCTGTGACCTCTGACCCTTGACCTCCTGGCTACTATTGGCTGCTTGGTTGGTTGAAATTAATTCTGCTGTTGTCATTGGACGTCTCTCTGGATGAGACATCATAGAAGACTAGAATAGAAACCTGAATGGATTGACCTGGATATTGATGCGCCGCCTCTGCAAACCTGACTTTGGTTTTCACCCGACCTCCTCAAAACAACAACGATGCTGCTGTAGCGGTGTTGTCGGATCAAAGACTACTCTGACTCGCTAACACGCGATGATCCTCAGTGACAAGACCTCGGATCTCAAACCTGGTCTGAGGCCTGCATGTCGGTACTGAGTTTCTGTACCTTCTTACATCCTTCCTGTTTGATCTTCAGCAGGTTGACCTTCAGACACTCCTCAACCTGACCGGTCTGCTCCTGAGCCGCTGCTTCCTCCGGACACAGCCGAGAGATCTACACACAAACACAAATTCATTTCCACAATTAATAAAATCCTGGTATGTTCACACTGGAAGACCCTTCAACATCCACTCTGGAGCTTTCCCTGTCGTTTCTGTCCCGAGGGCCAGATGACATCACAGGCTGATTTGCAGGTTGTCCAGGTTTCATTAGAGAACAAAGCATTTCAAGAAGGCTTAATGCCAGGTCGAATGAAATCTAAGACCAATTGTATCATTGTCATTCAGACCGGGTCTCTGGGCTCAGTGGAGGAATTAAAGGCTGTATGAGTCTCAAGGACTTTCTGAGGCCTTGACATTAGAGAATCCAATTCAAGACTTCTCCAGGACCTGCACGCCCTCAACTTCAAGCTTTGGGAGTCTTCACATGAACACTTTTCTCCCAGTCTGAAAAGGCTCAACGTTTGAGGAAAGTCACCAGGCTGACAACAGGAGCAGTTTCAGCCAATCAGCACGGTGGGAGCCAGTTACCAGCTGTGTGATTGGCCCCCTGCTGGCTGGACGGCTGCTGTGCACCAAAAGTCAAACGATTCAAAGTGATATTTTTTCCTACAGTTTTTGAATTCCTGAATTCCTCGTTTGTCCACAGAACAACACAGTCATGATGTCGATAACACAACACAACAAAAGTCATGAATCATTTTGTTCCTGAAATCACAGACTAATCATGATCATTGATCCTGATCATCAACATGTAGCTCAGTGATCAGGAGGATTCCGGTCTCGTACCTCCTGGGTGCAGTGGATCTGCAGCTGAGGATCCAGTCTGTAGTCCAATGCAGACTCCTGCAGGATGACCCGGATCTGGTCCTCACAGTCTGGAGACAACCGCTGCCAGGACGGAGACACACACACACACACACACACAGTGTCAGACCCTGAATGGATCAGAATTAAATATTAATTCCCCGCTGAGTGATGAGTTGTTGCCGTAGCGACGGATCAGTTACCTGGTCAGCGTATTTGAGTTTGAGGCAGGAGATGACCTGGCCCTCCAGCTCACTGTCGCCCGTCGCCTTGTTCAGGATGGCCTGGCAGAACTTGGGGATGTCGGCTTTACAGGACTTCCTCAGGATCGGGTTCAGCCTGTAGTCTGGACACACCACGCAAGGTCTGAATCAAAACTAAGTCAGAGTGCTTCCGTGACCTTCCATGACCTCCCATGACCTCCCATGATGTTGTTTTCCCAGTCTGGTTTCCACTCCAGTTGGAAAACACATTCTGCTGCATTCCTGGAAAATTCCCTGATATTCTCTGACTTCCCCAGAGGGTTTAACTGATTCCCTGACTTTCCCTGTCTGGAATATACCTCACAAAATTCTAGGATATTCCAGGATATTCCAGGATATTCCAGGGCCATCGTGAACCCCCTTTAATGCAAATTCTGATGTACTGAATTAGAAACAGAACAAATCATTTCTCTGCTCGTTTGAAACGGAAAAGATTTTTGTCGATAAAGAAATTCTGTGATAAACAACAAAGAAATAAATAACGTGTGTGTAGCTGTGTTCTGGGGTGTGTGTGTGTGTACCTGTGTTCTGGGTGATCTGTCTCTTGGTGATCATCTGTTTGCATTTAGGATCCATCAGTTCGCTGTTCTTGTTCTGTTTCAGACACTGGAGGACGTTCTTCCCATCTGCCTCTGTACAGAACCGCTGAGAGACACAGACACACATTATTATGTTTATTATAGTAGTTTATTAGTTTATTACAGTATAGTTTGTTATTTATTAGTGTCTAGTTACCCGGATCATGTGCTTGCAGACCCTCATCAGCTGGTAATCCAGTTCAGGATCCATCATCTCAACCTCCTGGAGCTTAAACACCCGCTGGTGGCAACGCTGAGTCAGCTGACGCTTGTTCTCCTTCAGACACTCGATCACCTAGAGAGAGACAGGGTGGGAGGGGGGGATGGGGGAGAGAGAGAGTCGGGGGGGGAAGAGAGACATATATAATAGGAAATGTGGAGTCAGCATCAAGATCTGGAACTGATCCAAGTCCCTTTCCAGGTGTGTAGTGGGGATGCAGGTGTGTAGTGGGGATGCAGGTGTGTCGTGGGGATCCAGGTGTGTCGTGGGGATGCAGGTGTGTAGTGGGGATGCAGGTGTGTAGTGGGGATGCAGGTGTGTCGTGGGGATCCAGGTGTGTCGTGGGGATGCAGGTGTGTAGTGGGGATGCAGGTGTGTCGTGGGGATGCAGGTGTGTCGTGGGGATGCAGGTGTGTCGTGGGGATGCAGGTGTGTCGTGGGGATCCAGGTGTGTAGTGGGGATGCAGGTGTGTCGTGGGGATCCAGGTGTGTCGTGGGGATGCAGGTGTGTAGTGGGGATCCAGGTGTGTAGTGGGGATGCAGGTGTGTCGTGGGGATCCAGGTATGTAGTGGGGATGCAGGTGTGTAGTGGGGATGCAGGTGTGTAGTGGGGATGCAGGTGTGTAGTGGGGATGCAGGTGTGTAGTGGGGATGCAGGTGTGTAGTGGGGATCCAGGTGTGTAGTGGGGATGCAGGTGTGTAGTGGGGATGCAGGTGTGTAGTGGGGATGCAGGTGTGTAGTGGGGATCCAGGTGTGTCGTGGGGATGCTGACCTGTGCGTTGCCGAAGGCCACGTTCTGACACAGTCTGGTGATGTCCTGCTTACAGGAGTCGTAGAGCTCCGGCTCCAGACGGATGTCCTCCGACTGGGTTAGTGGATTTACACAAATATAGAAAGTCAGACAACAGAGACAGAAATTCAATCTGTGTAGGCGAGACACAGAAACACAAAGCATCTAGAAACGTCTCAGCACAAAAAAAAAAAAAAAAAAAGAGGCAGAAAAACAGACAAGAATCCTTCAACATTTTTAGAATTAATTGGTCTGGCATCACATTATTTCTATTAAATAAAACTTTCTGTGCTGCTGTGTATTTCAACAGGTAGACCAAAGCACCAACGCTACCAGGTCTTTCATCAGCCTCCGCCAGAAGGTCGGCTGGTGAAAGACCTGGCCGCCGGGTGAGATGGTGGACAGGAAAACATTCCTGCTCTGGCTCTGTGCGATGCGTATTGAATGCAGTGTTTCGTGAACCGAGGGGAACGTAAGTGTCAGTGAACGCACCATCTCCAGCTCCTCCACCCGGAGCTGCTTACGGCACTTGACGGAAACCCGCTGCTCTTTGACGTCCTGCAGGGTGTCGTTCCTCACCGTGGTGCTGAGGCAGATCACCACATCCACCCTGGGGACACAGAGCTTTACTCAGCACCCAAATATACAAGAGAGTCCTGGTGACAGTAGTAGCAGTAGTAGTAGTAGTAGTATTTTGCTGAATGGAAACTGAATGGAAAGTTTGGACACATTTCCTCAATTTTGAAAAAAAAAAAACCTTTATGTTTACTTGGAAAAGTTGGTGGAAAAGTTTTTGTCAATAAAGAAATGATGTGATGAAAAGCGATGGAAACGCTTTTGTCAGATAAATAATGCAGAAGTGGAAATGTAAAACATCCGTCCACCACAACCTCCCAGAAATACCATACGTGTTGTTTCTAACACGTACACGTTTTTGTGGTTAAATGACCCGAGTTCAACATCATGAGTGATGATGACCAACATCACAGAAGAAGAATAACTTGCCCAATACTAATCACTTGTTCCTTCAGGCTGTTTTACTCACTGATGGAAACCAAATTCACATTATTGATTTCAGACAGTAATCAGCTCCTGGTCGTTCTAAAGATCAGGTTCAGATGAAGAAACAGTCCAGGAGGTTTGTGATCTACTGGTCACGGTATCCTGTCTGATCGGTGTCTTACTTCTTCTTGATGTTAGGACACAGTTTGAGAACATCCTCCTTGCAGGCCATCTTGAACTTGTAGGAGAAGCGGAAATCTTTGATCTGAATCTGCAGAGAGAGAGAGACAGACCTCTGTATTCAATGGAAGATGGTTTTTCTCGTTATGAATTAGTAATAAAACAACTGTTGTGTGTTGGTGGGAGCTGCTGCCGCTCCAGCGCCCCCTGCTGCTCACCAGCTGGAAGTGCGTCACTCCTACAGAACATTTCTCATTCATCTCCTTCTGGTGTTTGTTCTGAACCAGACACTCCATCAGCTCGCCAGTATCTATCTGATTATCTGCCACCTCCTGGGGGAGAGACAGGGAGGGAGACGGGGGGAGAGAGACAATATTATGTTCTGAAGCAGTAAATCAAGTCAACTGAAAAATAGAGGTTTGGCCAAAACTAATAAATTCATTATTGTGGGTGAAAACAGGGAATGAGTAGAGCTCAAATAAAACCTATTTCAGTATAATTCTCACATTAAACATGTTTCATTCATAAAAACTGAAAAACCCTCATAACATTATCAGTTCAAATTTAAAAGAACAACAACTTATTATGCGACCGGATGTCTAACTTTCATCAGCTTCATTTGAGACTTTTTAATGCCAGTTAGAATGAAATAAGAGAGTTTCACATTGGAAGAACAGCAAACTGGATTTAAGTATTGGAAGACAGTATTGAAGACCATTTGAGTCTTTGATTTTAGATCATATAATTTAAGACTTACATGGCAGTGGGACTGGATGACGGGTTCACAGGCTCTCATCAGCAACGCCTCGATCTGGATATCCTGAGGAGAGAAGAGCCTCTGTAACATGATGCTGATATGAACCTGCCACGCTCAGTTAGACATCAAATTTCAATGAGGTCTTGTTTGGTGAAATTCAAGGAAATCCAAGGTCATTCTCAAACCGCTGCTGTACCGTCACCTAGGGTTTCCCCTCAGGAACGCCAGGAGAGGCCCTCCATTCACTTTTTTTCTTTTTCTCAAATCCACACGATTAAGGATTTTCAAGGTCAGCGGGAACCGTGGATTTATAGTGTCAGTTGAGTCGTCAATCACAGAAACCAAATAGACCTTCAGTCACTAAACCTTCTTGTTGTTTTGTTCTACACCAGCCAGTCCAAGGATATCCAGCTACCTGATCAGGAACAACTAGGAGTAAACTCTCGTGATGTCAAAAAAGCTGGCTGGTTGAATACTGAAATTGTCTGGTGGATGCTGGGATGTGGTTTGATGGTGTGGTGGATTCTGGGATGTGGTGTGGTGGTGGTTTAGAGGTCTGGCGGTCTGGTAGTCTAGTCGTTTACCTCTGACTCCAGCTCGGTCAGGTTCCCCACCACGTCTCTGCAGTCGGACACCAAGTCCTCCAGATGATCCTGAAGACACTCCAGCTCCTGCAGAACCCCGCCCACCAACAACACCCAGCTGTCAATCACAGGTCTCAGCCAAAAACCTGACATAATCTCTTAACTACAACAATAGAGAGCGAGCAAAAGCTTTTAACAGCCACATGCTATCGGTGGCTAAGTAGAATGAACCCGGGTGCCTTCAGGGGGGCGACGGTTTTCTCTAGCCGAGCAAGTTCTCGTTACCTGGCCGGCCTCGGTCTTCTCGCTGCACCACTTCCCCAGGTCGGTCATGCAGCGTCTCTGGAGTTCAGGGTCCAGCTTCACGTCCAGCGCCCTCTGGTGGAGAATCCTCTGGACCTCCACCTTACAGTCCCGGGACAGCTGGAGGAGGGAGGAGGAGGACAAAACCCATCAGGGTCATGGTTCAACAGAGCCTGGAGCAGAGCCAGCACACCTACCACTGTTCATTAGATCAGATACTTGATTCATTTCTTCACACAAATGTTCCACCAGCATGTCAAGGACCACAGCTTCAGATTTCATAACAGCATCCCACTTCAACAATTACACAAAAATCTACTTCTGCATGCAGAGATACCAGATAATGAATCACTCAATCATCTGCCATCACCAGGCGTCTCCAGCTTCCTGTGATTGTTATTATCGTCACCAGTTCCAGGGTGTCTGCAAGTTTAGATGTTTTTACAACCTTTTTAATGCCAGAATGAAATATAAAGACTAGTTTCACATAACAGCAACCAAGAAACCACAAAATAAAACTGTATTTATATATCTATATTTAACTGTATTCAAGACCATTTCAGGCCTTCAGTTTAGATCATATAATTTAAGACCTTTCCAGGACCTGCAGGCACCCTTAACTCAACAAGTCACAGTTCAACAGTGGACGTACTCACAGCCAAACCTTGGTTTCCTGCATCAGACGCCCCGTTGGGGAGCTAAGAGAATATTCTGGTCAGTGAGGCGTCTAACAGTTTCTACACATGTTCTATGTTTTACACATTGATCTGGTGCTCTTCCACGGAGGTCGACAGTAGAAAAAGATTCAATTCCTAGACAAGCAACCAACAGTGAGGAGGTCAAGGGGTCAGAGGTCAGAGGTTTGTCTACCTTCTCAGTGCAAGTAGAGGTGGAAGGATGGAGTCAGGATTTGGATGTTTCTGGATGTCTGATCAGGGGTTGAATTAGAAATGACCGTCATGGTGGTTTAACGTTCAAGGATGTTTGTTTCCCTCCATGTCAGGATGGAGGGAAATGAGTTCCTTGAGGAGATGAGGGCATCTGATTTAAGCAGGGATTGTCTCTCCTCTGCTTCATGGCTGCTGATCTGCCGGTTGAAACCTTTTTCTTGACCGTAATGTTTTTCTCAAAAGAGAAATCTGAGACGACTTTTGACGAAGCTGATGTTCGTTTGCTGGTCAAATTATTAAGCCAACACAGCGGCGCAACAACGTCAGACGGTCAGTAATAAAATAACACATTTGTATTTCAAATTTAACAGCATTTTACTGTTATCACCAAAACCTTTATTTCTTTCTTAGCAATCACTATAATATTGATTTAACTCAAGAACTCAGTGCTGCTGTAATCCAGCCTGAGAAGAAGAAATTTTGAGAAGGGTCCAGCTGCAGACCTCCACTCTCATCACCCTAGTTCTGTGAGCCAATGGGGGTTGAGCATGAGTAGTGGGGTTAACGTTCAGTTATTTCTCCTTAGCAGTCCACCAAAATCTGTTTCTGAAGAAATTTGAGGTGAGAAATTGGCTGGGATTGACACGCCAAAAGGAAGTCGAGGAAAAACAGGCACACAATGAAGACCACAAGGAATTGATGGAGAATTTTTTGTTTGTACATTTGGTTCATGTCGGAAGTCAGAGATACTCTTGAAAGTTTCAAGAAACCTTGTGAAATAGTTGAATAAAATAATTACCCTACCTACGGTGTTGTGAATGTTTTCTCTTTTTCAAGGTGTGCTTGGACCCCTTCAATCACCGCCTGCAGCTACACTGGAATTTGTCATTTTTTTTAATCCGATAGGTTTTACATAACTGGAGAGACAATTATCAATTTAATATTTGTAATATATCACTGTGTGTGTGTGTGTATGTATATGTATGTATTTATAGACTTCTGAAAGAAAATACAATACTAATATTGATGTAGTTTAATATTTGTAATATATATCGCAGTATATATAGTCTTCATATATTTATAGACGTCTGAAAGAAAATACAATACAGTATAGTGAGGGTGATGAGCCCGGAGGTGGGTGGAGCTCTGCTCTGAGGGTGATGAGCCCCACCCCACTACTCATGCTCAGGCCCCATTGGCTCAAAGAAGGGTACTGAGAGTGGAGGTCCCAAACCCCATTGGCTCACAGAACCAGTCTGCAGCTGGACCCTTTTGGAAATTTTCATCTGGGTAATGACGCTTTAAACACTCAACAATTCAATGATCTGCCACTAGGGGTCGCCAAGGTGCAACGCTTCCTGGTGAATCAATATAACAGGACTACAATCTGCCTGGATTTAAAGTGTTCTGTCAAAAGATGACGACTAAATGACAAAACCGCGGTGCAGTCTTACCCGTCGGCCCTGCTCCACCGAGCGGTAGGCATGGCGGTACAGGCAGGAGAAAATGGCGCCGGGTGGCATCATCTCGCTGGTCTCGTTCCAGCCGTGGGTGTGGCAAAGCCGCGAGGCGTCGCCCTGGCATTTCTTATACAGTATGGGATCCAGCCTAGGGGACACATAAAGCAACTCTCTAATAACCAAGAGCATCTTTACCTTTATGGTACCCAGACATCGTCGGAAGGGTTTTTGTTTTAACCAGGTTAGTCCCATTTAGATTAAGAAGGGAGAGCTGGCCAAGACAGCAGCATCAAAACAAACACACGAACTATAACAACTTTTGGTCTTACTTCCAGTCTCTGGCGATGAAGTATTGCAGCTCCAGCAGGCGGTGCTCACAGTCCTCCACCATCTTCTCAGTGTACAGATGCTCCATCAGACACGACAGGATCCTACAGCAACGAGACAGAGCAGTTTCCATGACCAATAATTGTCAGTCTATGACTTTTTCAAAACTATATGCACATGTCCTATTTTCCAGAACTTTTCCAGGGTTTCCATGGCAACCCATAATATATAAATATATATAAACATCAAGATATATGCAATATATAACAAATGAGAAAACTTGAGAATATCAAAATCTGGTGTCTATCTAGACTTGGTTTGTTCCTGAAGAGCGGTGAGGGCCAAAGATAGGAGGGACAGTGAAGAGGGCTTACATGGGGTCTCCATTGCGGATGTGTTTGCAGGCGGTCTGGATGACGGACTCGCAGGCCTCGTTGAGCGCCCGGTCGATGCGGTAGTCGGCCCCGGGGTCGGCTTCCTGGATTAGAGTCTGGAGCTGAGGACCCAAACCAGACCAACACATCACAACCTGGGACACAACAGTTCTGTCTTTATGACAGTAATGATGGTCAGTTTTACGATAAATTGCAATAGAAATGCATTCACTCAACAATACAGTGATGTAGTGATGTGTGTCTGTCAGTGAACCATCACCAGGAAATCACTAACTGAAGTTAGACGAGGCAGGTTGAGGGAAAGTGGGTTTACCAAAACAGTAAATTACACTGGATCACTAAATCACTCCTGAACGTGTTGAACATGACAGACTGATGAGATGTGACAGGAAGAGGATAACTCACAGCCTTCTGACAGAGGGTGTCAATGGCGCCCATGTCACCCCGCCCCACCCTCATCAGGCAGTGCAGTGTCCGTCCTTTGCGGTGCAGGCCGGAGCAGTGGGCCTCGATTTCCCCCCGGCAGTGCAGCACAATCTCCGGACTCAGAGAGAAATCCTCCATCAGCATCCGCCTGTAGTCCAGCATCTCGCCCTGACAGTCGCCGCTGACCGTACGACCTGACACAAACATTTCACTCCTCATCAACAAACTGAAATTATGAAATTCCCAAAACTATACGCCCATTTTCCATAACACAATTTTAGAATTTCAGGATTTGTCAAGGTTTTCCATGACCGTATGAACCAAGTAAACATGTCATCCCACACATATGACGCAGCACCCCTTGGGCCAATCACTAACGAGATGCATCATCCCTCCACGTTTCATCAAGGTTTGGATTATATACACATGATTTGATGTTGTAAACTTCATGGTACAAAGAATTATTAGTGGGTGGGACAGACGGTGATTAACGGGTAGGTTGGTTGCCTACCTCTGTGTACTGCAGACTCCAGACAGAGCAGCAGGTAGGACAGGCGAGCTTCGCGGGCTCGCGGCATGTTGGTGTCCACGCTGCAGCGATACTTCCTCAGGTCGGCCTTGCAGGCCTTGGCCAGCGAGTAGCTCACCTTGTAGTCTTGAGCGATCAGCTTCTGCCGGGTAGTCAGCGCCTCGCGGCACTGAGGACACACAGTCGCTGTTAGCATCACAACAGTCACACTGCAGCATCAGGACCAGGGTGCACCTACTGGCCCTTAAGAGGCTAGGGTCCAATAAGATAACCAGGGTTCCCACTGGGGTCCTGATGCAAAAATTCCAAGGCTTTTCCATGACTTTCCATAACTTAATCCGGGTGCTTCCATGCCCTAACACTGTAATTCCTTCCTGGTTTGTTCATGTTGTTTTCAGTTTTGGTTTCCACTCCAGACTTCCCTGTCTGGAATACACCTCTCGAAGTTCGATGATATTCCAGGACCACAGGGAACCCGGTTTTAGGGAAGATTTGCTAAAACTTTATTGATCCCTGTGGAGGAATTGGCCAAATTTAGAGGATGGTAATGTTCTGTGTTTTTAATAAATAGTGAGCAATGATCATCAGGTAATATTTTCCGCCTGAAGAGGATCAGTAATACTGTCTGCCCCCTGCTGGTTGGAACGAGCTTGCCACCTAGTGGACATCTGAGGCACTGACAGAGATATTATTCTAGATTCCAACAGTTTCCAGGTCCAAATCATCAACCATATTTTTCTGTGCACTTCCCAAACATTTCGATTTCTCCAGACCCATTTAGTCAAAAACACGAAACCATTTGTGTTCATTACGATTTCCTCCTACATGAAACAAACAAATTTCTGGACTGAACTGGACTTACCCTCTCAGTCATCGCCTCCTCAAATTTGTGGTTGAAGAGACACTTGTAAACTCGTCCCTCTCCGGCCGGTGTCTGGAAATCAGTCGAACAACAATCAAAGAAATTGATTACTTTTTACAGTGGACCTGCTTTGGGCCTGGTAGCGTGCACTGCAGAAACTGAACTCTCTAAACCAGACAGTGAAGATGTTGCTTGTAAAGTTGAGAATAAGAAAAAGGACACCAGGAAATTAATATTTAAGAGACATGAAGTCCAACTGTGTTTAGTGATCTTCTAACAGGATCTAAGGCATTGTAATACTTTTTAATAACAAGGCCTTGAAATTAGATCACATACCCCGTGTACGGCACTCAGCTAAAGGCCTAAAATGCAAATGCATAATGTCGGCTCACATTTTCGCAGAAACGCTCGCGGTCCTCGCGGCAAGAAAAGTAGAGGTAGCGGTCCAGGTGGAAGTCGTCAGAGGAGAGCTCGGCAACTCGCATGATGGACTTCTTGCACTCCTCTTTGATGGGGTGGGATCCCAGCTGCTCCTCGGCCTCCCTCACCAAACCCTTCTCCAGGCAGGCGATCACCTCGCCCTGGGAGTGGATGTCCTGGATGAGGAGGAAGAGGTTCAGTGGAGTCGGGTTCGACCGATATTAAATATCAGATGTCATGATGTCATGAGGTCCACCCCTGATCAGATGGAGGCTGACCACAGATACACAAAAACCTCCCAGGATCTTTGGATTGTCCAATAATATTCTTAAATTAATTAATTAAACAATTTAAAAGCCTCATGGGTGCAGGAGTTTCCTACCATTGAACAGGGGTGTCCGCTTAGATTTCATTAGTCTGGTTCTAGTTGTAAACACTGAATACTTGGAATAATTGGGCATGAAAACTGAAAAGATACTGAATATTGGTCCAAAATATCAGCAACATCAGAGGTTAAATATATATAACATATATAATCTGTATATTTGCTGTACAGATTATAGACCTGATGTTCAACACAGATCAGAAATCCCTTAAAATGTTAGTGATTTCAAGGTAACCTCAATATAATTCATATGGGGAGTTTGACTTTCATGGCATTACTCGTTGTGAGTGTGGATGTTATATTTTTCATTTTGGAGGAAAACTCTAAATATAGCAGCGGCGCTCCTCGGTCTCATCTCTCACCCAGTTTGCTGCAGAACTGCAATAAGCCGCCGTGACAAATTCCTGATAATGAAACTGAGCTAATTATTTATCCGTCAGCAGGAGACGAGTCAGAGGTCTAATTGTACTACCGCGATATCCCATAATAGGTCCGTGTCAAACAGGCTTAAGTGGTTTAGCGTGGCTCAGCAGCAGGAAAACACGTTCCGGAGAGATGGATTCTCTCTGCTCGGAGACTATCTGGTCTCAAACTTCTTCTTGGTCTTCTGATTCCAGTCAAACTTTGAGTTTTCTGGGTTTCATGCAGAGTGGAAGCAGCAGTGAGTCTAGGAGGGGAAATCTGGCTGGTAAGTACAGGTAACTACCCACCAACCACCGGTCAGAAAACTATCAGGCTGGTAAGTTCAGGTAACTACCCACCAACCGCCAGTCAGAGGGCTGTTAGAAACCTATCTGGCTGGTAAAATATTGAAATGTGGAATCCATCAGCTGACCAAAAGGTTAGTCCTTTTGTGATGCTGACTCGGTGAAGGGTATTCTGGTTTGATTGAACCTGATTTCACGGATCTATTTAATAGTTGGGTTAATCTTCCGCCCAGGGTGTACGGTGACACAGATATATGAGGGTTCCTACACCTTTCTGCTAATCCACGACTATTCCATGACATATAGCACATTTCCATGACCAATATAAATCCGTTTTTCCATTAAATATGTGATGTGTCTTATTTAGTGGCCCGGAGGCAGAATTCATTGAGTTTTCCATGACTTTCCATAACTAACTCAGAGCACTACCATGACCCCAAAGTGTTCTTCCTTCCTGGTTTATTAATGTTGTTTTTCAGTCTAGTTTCCACTCCAGTTGAATTCCTGGAAAGTGGCCCCATCGTAAAAAAACATTCCCCCGACTTCCCGGGAGAATTTATCAAACTTTCCCACCTCTCAAAATTCCATGATATTCCAGGAATGCCATGACCGGTGGAGACCTGTACCTTAGTCAAGACTTTTGCCTTAATCAGGTTCAATTCAGATTCTTTGTGTGCGTGTAAACGCAGCCGGTGACAAACTTCCATGTTTTGAGACTCCAGTGTGAATGAAAGCGGTCACCTTCTCTCCAGTGCTGATGCTGCCGCAGTGCAGGCTGTTGATGTCGTCGCGACACTTGTCCATGAAGCCACAGATCAGCCGGTAGTCGCTGAAGACAATACTGGTCATCTTGGTGATGTACTGGTTACACTGGTACTCACTGATGTTGCCACGGTGATCCACCAGGCAGGACACCAGGTAGCCCTTCCCTCGCTCCTCCGCCGCACACTCTTTAATCTGAACGGAAGAGGACAAACACACTTGAAAGATTGATTGAAAGATGCAAAATTAGTCAGAAAATATCAAATTCACAATATTGAATTCTGCAATTTCTAAATCCTGATGGGCTGCAGGGATGCTGTGAAGAAACCCTGGTGGGTTCTTGAAGGCTGATACCAACATTTGGGTATTCATATTAAGTATGTTTCCCCCAGAATGTAATTCTTGTCAGGGTGGAAAAGCCTCTGAAACAGCATTTAGACCAACATGGGACACTAAAACTCTCCACTGAAACCAGACTAAGGGTTAGCAACTCCTTAAGGCAGGGCGACCATAAACCACTCAACTCAAATAGGGGAAATTGTGGGATACATTTCTGCCTTCAAAAGAATGAAAAAAAAAATCATTTCACGTTTTCCAGACCATTTTTTACGTAGAGAGGAAGCGCTACCATACCAGAGGTGGATGACACCAACTGGCTGATAAAAGGCCGTCGTTCTCCAGGAAAAGGCATTTCTCTCCAAGATGACATCATAGTACAAGTGTATATTAGAAATCTATTTTCAGAAAGCAAAAAATGAAATCTATTTTCAGATCTATGGATCATCTTATGATCACTCCAAAAATCATAGCGATCCCCAAGTTGAGATCCTCAACCCGCTAGTTACCAGGCCATGTCTTGTAACTTCTGGTGACTGAAAGGAAAAACAAAACTGCCTTTTTCCAAACAACTCCTGAAGGGAAGGGAAGGGAAGGGAAGGGAGCCGGTGTTAGCATGCAGTGAGCTGTAGATTTGTGTGAGCGACTGACCTCAGATATGGTGGTTTTGCAGACTTCCACAGCTACAGACTCAAACTTCGGGTCTGTGGTCAGGTTCAGCTTGTAGTTCCACAGCAGCTGGAGGAGAGAAGACATAAAACATCTGGATGATACAGGTCTACCAGGGACACAGGGATGATTCTGGTGTTCCCACCACACTAACGGGATCTACCAAAAGCCTTGTGTATTTCTTTAAATGAGATGTCACAGCTGTGATATAGTAATTGAATGGGTGAGCAAGGGGACACCACATGATATTTTTAGAAGCTCCTCAGGGGTTCCTGGTCTGCACAGATTTAATTTCTTCTGTTTTGGTACCGTATTTAAATCATGTGTATTAATTCACTAAACTTTTGACAAGTCATGTCTTGTCACCGTTTCCTACCAAACGTTTGGCGGTTACAATTTAGTGATATTTAAGTGTCCCTGCTGGTGTTGAATGCGTTAAAATAGGGACGACAGCAGACTGACTGCAGGGTTGAGCAGTTCCCCCAGCCTTACTGAGCTGACGGGGTGCATGCTGGGACGTGGGAATTTTAGGGTGCAGGAGTGGAGATACTTACATGGTTGCAGTCGGCAGCAATCTCAGTTTCCTGTAGAAGAAAAAGAGGAGTGGTTAAACTGTAACCTGGAGATCGCTGAACTGTTCAGAGCTCAGCTAAGATGATATAGAGATATGTGTGTGTGTGTGTGTGTGTGTGTTCTGAAATAACAGCTCTGCAGATGGCCTCAGAGGTACTGACTGTTTACCACATGGCAGCCACAACACAGGCCAGGAATAGGCAGTGTGTGTTATTGAAAGTGTATTTTACACAAAAGCCTCCAATAAAACTGATGTCATGAACGGCACAAACATGGATAGAAGTATGGATAGAAAACATTAAACTACAGCAAAACGTCCGTCACCTCTGTAAGGGTGCCTGCAGGGTTCATAAAGACTTCAAGACCTTTTTAACAACCAAAATAAAGAAACCAAGCAGCCTGTTTCTGACTGACAGCTGATGAATGTTGTTCATCCAGAAGTGTTTTGCATAAGAAAAAGGACAGAAGATCAGATGTTGAGTGAAGGATGACATGCATGTGGAACGTCATGGGACCAACCGGAGGTGCAGTCATCTAATGAAACCAACACTGCTGCCGGTCACGTTCACAATACGCCCTTCGTGACGTTTGTCTTATTCTGTTTGCCGTTCTTTGTTTACTTCCTGCGTCAGCTAAAGATCACAATGTAAAGAATCTGTCAAAACTATACAAAACTAGAGCTGCAGCAAAATGAAACTCAATTACATCTCAACTTGTTCAGGGGAAAACTGGTGCGGAGAGAGAGAGAGAGAGAGAGAAAGCGAGAGAGACAGACAGAGAGAGATAGAGAGAGATAAAGAGAGAGACAGAGAGAAAGACAAAGAGAGAGAGAGAGAGAGAGAGAGAGAGAGAGAGAGAGAGAGAGAGAGAGAGAGAGCAGAGGGAAACCAGCCATTTCCAACACCTTGTGAGTCACTCGTCTGATTTGAAGTGTCTGCCAACAGCAGAGAGCACAGCTGCCTGGTTTCTACAGCCTTCATCACCATAACCATCATCATCATCATCACCACCTCTACCTCAGTCAGAGGCATCACAGACGGTGGAAAATCTCTGGCCAGTGTTTGGTCAATTTGAACTGAGACTCGCCCCCCCACAGAGCTGCAGGTTGCACAGTTCAAATGTTTTTCCAGCCCAGTTGTTCAGACGAGGAGATATTTGGTGTAAACACAAAACTACTGGCAGTGGAGCTGAAGGGATGTGAAGAGAATGGTGGGATTATGGAGAGGTTGGGGGTTCTATTCCCTAGAGCAAGGCAGTAACACTGCCAGGGTTAGGGGTTCAATACCCTAGAGCAAGGCACTAATACTACCAGGGTTAGGGGTTCTACTCCCTAGAGCAAGGGACTAACACTACCAGGGTTAGGGGTTCAATACCCTAGAGCAAGGCAGTAACACTACCAGGGTGAGGGGTTCGATACCCTAGAGCAAGGCAAGGCACTAACACTACCAGGGTTAGGGGTTATACTCCCTAGAGCAAAGCACTAACACTACCAGGGTTAGGGGTTCGATACCCTAGAGCAGGGGTGTCCAATCATGTGCCATGGAGGGCCGAGAGTATGCAGGTTTTCACTCCAACCAAAGACCACAGCAGGTGATTTCACTGATTAGTCCCTCCTCTCTGGTTGAAGGTGTGGTAATCAGTGAAATCACCTGCTGTAGTCTTTGGTTGGAGTGAAAACCTGTATACTCTCGGCCCTCCATGGCACATGATTGGACACCCCTGCCCTAGAGCAAGGCAGTAACACTACCAGGGCTAGAGCAGTGATCCTCAAATTCAGGCCCCGGGGGCCAGAATACTGCTGGTTTTCTATTCTGCCAGGTAGTTTCCATTCTAGCTGTCTGATCAGGGATTGGTTAAGACCTGGGATGCCAGGTGAATGCAGTTAACCTCCTGGTAGGACAGCTAACCAGCAGCAGGGATGCTGAAGGTGACATCACTTCTGCCATGTAATCCATTCCAGATTACTGACATGAGGAAACTACTAACTGAACGGTTCTGAAACGTGGTAGCATGAGGTGATAGTTATTTATTAACTACCTTATAAATACACAGTGTTGCTGCCGGGTGATTTTCAACACAACCTCACGACGCAACACAAGTTGGTATAAGACGTGTCGCCCAGTGTCTAGTCAACCAGCGGGGGAGGGGTTTGGTTAACTTCCCACTCCGACTCCATATAGCGCCAGTCTGCTAATTGCCAATTGTCTTCAGCAAACCAGAGAGGACAACAAGACGCAGGCTTCATGTGGGTAACGGGTCACTCTGAAATGTTTCACCCTCGCTTGTGGAGCAGAAACCTCCAGGGCCTCCTCCCTCCAGACTCCAGGGCTCCACACCACGTACGCAAAACCACAGCCACCAGTTGGACTGACAGTGGGCAGGCCGGAGACACACAAAAATGCTACGTGTCTAAAAGCGGCTCTAATCTTCAGGTCCTCCAGAGAAGCGACGAGGCCTCAGCGGCGTTCATGGAGACACCACACCCAAACTGTACCGGACCCCCCAGGTCACATGGTAAACATGGCAGACAGATTTATACAAGAAAATACTGTTCCAGATGGTGAATACTACTAGAAAATATTGTTCCAGATGGTAAATACTACTAGCAAATACTGTTACCTCAGCTTTCAGATAGAAATACTACTAGAAAACATAAAAAGAAATACTTGTTGAATAAAACTGTACATAACTAAAGATTAAGCGTTCAGAGTCAAGTCGTTTTTTACTTGAGTATATTTATTTGCAATAGCTGAGTGCTCAGGAGAGATCGACACACAGTACAGGGTACAGATACAGATCTCTGAAGGAAGGAGTGAGGTTTCAGAGACACAAGTCAAAACACCTGCATAGATAATACGCCCAACCACTAGCAGTTCCTTCAGTACTAAAACTAAGTGATGGAGAACAGTCAAAAAGAGGAAGTGGTGGTAAATAGTTGACTGTAAAACGTTCTTCTACCACAATACTAATAGAAAATACTGTTGCATCAGCTTTCAGACATAAATACTACTTGGGTTTGGTGCTGAATCCTGATTGTGACGTCACCAATAAGGAAGTAGCTGTCGTCAACTGATGGAGTCATTGGAAATAAAAACAGTTAATTTGTGATCACGACT
The DNA here is from genome assembly GCA_034670385.1 of Hoplostethus mediterraneus. Taxonomy (NCBI): domain Eukaryota; kingdom Metazoa; phylum Chordata; class Actinopteri; order Trachichthyiformes; family Trachichthyidae; genus Hoplostethus; species Hoplostethus mediterraneus. Next base: position 356,801 of record JAXDDW010000125.1, on the reverse strand, counting down.
CTCAAAATGGACAAAACAACTTGCTGGACTTTGGGTTTGTGGTCGATACTGCAGTATTCAGTTTGCTGTCAAACATGAACTCAGATGTAGATGGTAATTTACTTCTATACCTCCTTGATAGTTTCCTTGTATTACTCTTCTCTACCTCCTAGACTTGTTTCCTTCTATACCTCCTAGATTGTGTCCTTCTATACCTCCTAGATTGTGTCCTTCTATACCTCCTCGACTGGTTTCTTTCTATACCTCCTCTCTACCTCCTAGTTTCCTCTCTACCTCCTAGATTGTTTCCTTCTATACCTCCTCTCTATCTCCTAGTTTCCTCTCTACCTCTTAGATTGTTTCCTTCTATACCTCCTCTCTACCTCCTAGTTTCCTCTCTACCTCCTAGATTGTTTCCTTCTATACTGCCTCTCTACCTCCTAGATTGTTTCCTTATATACTGCCTCTCTACCTCCTAGACTTGTTTCCTTCTATACCTCCTAGATTGTTTCCTTCTATACCTCTTCCCTACTCTCCAGGCTGCCACTGTCAAATCAGGTTTTTAAATGAGTCCAGGGAGGAACAGTATCATTTGCAGTTCAGTGCATTGTCTCAACATGTCAAGACAACAGCCACTATCTCCAACCACCCTGACTGATCAGCTCGGGTGGCCCCGGGCTGAGGTGGGAAGCTCTGGGGTCTGCTCACTTTCCCCAGGTGACTGCAGGCAGTCTCTGCAGAATAAACACCGATATCTGATTTCCATCTGATTCACATTAGCTACACCACAACTTCCAGATCCGTCTGCCAAAACCGATCCGCCCTAAATGACCAGATCAGTTGACGGCAGTTAGCTAGGGACCAGTGCTGCCAAAGACCAGCCATTACAACTGCTAATCGTGAAACGTTACGAAGAGGTCTGAAATTAAATGGCTTCAATTAACGTTAACCCACCAAAGCAACAATAAACGAGCCAACGGCTGGCTAACGAAGCAGCTACCAAACAATTAACTACATTAGCCGTGCGTCTTTCATTCTGAGTTAAACCAACCATGTTAGCTTGCTTTAAAAAACAACAACAATGTGTTGAGTAACGTATTGAGTAATTTCGGCGCTGTGTGAGATACGCCAGCGGGTTAGCTAACTAATTATCTGGGTAGTTTTACAGCTAGCCGTCAGCTAGCTAGCACCGTTACGTGTCATCTTGTTACACCAAACTCCATCGAAAAATCTATCGGTTTCATGTGTCGTTGCTTATTGGAAAGCATAAACACCTAGTAGACGATAACTAAAGGTATTTTCAGAATCATGACTCTATTCTGGTAAATTCGGCATGAACGTGATCCGCCAAGCAGCACTTGATTCAACAATTTTCAACTCTTAGAATTGCTTCACGCTGTTCACTGTGCTGTGTTTTGGTGGAAGAGGATAGTGAATATCAGCCGAACAGTTTCTAAAAACTGTAGGGTTTATTAAAAGTTATGTACTGTTTGGTGTGTTGCATTATGCCGAGCTGAAGCGTGGATCCCAACGATTCAGAAAAGGTCTTCAATTGCGTATGTAGGATTGCTGATAAGCAATGACACAACAATTTGCTGGATTTTGCACGAAATTTAGCGTGACGTTCTCTCCGCGTAACGGGACTAGCGGCTGGCTAACTACGGCAGCTAACGTTAGCAGGTTGGTTCAGCAGGCACACCCAGGACTGTGCTTCTCTCAGGACCACAGACACTCGTCCCGCTACTTTACCTCTTTCCTGTCCTGGAGACATTCCAGCACGGCCAAGTTGTTGTTCCATGAATGTTTGGGGCAAAGCCGGGTCAGATCGTCTCTGCACACCGCCTCCTCAGCCAACTTCCAGCCGGTAGAGCGCCTCCGGAGCGGCGAGGCCCCGGCCACCAGGCTCCTTTCAGCGAGTCCCGGGTTCCCCACAGCCGGTACCGGCCCACCGGCTGGAATCGGAATGTTTTCACCATTTACACCCGGTTTAGCTATAACGTTATTTAAAAGGTTTTCTCCTCGAATTGGATGTACATATGTCAGGATGCACATCAAAAGCAAGAGCAGAGGAACACGTACACAGTCCGCCATCTTCACAGACCCAGTCAGTCTGCTGCTGCTTTCAGGTGCTGTCGGAAATATATGGATATATAATTACGACTGGGAAACATCATAACGATGGATATAATAATGGGAAGATAGGAACTTTCTACGACAGAGTTGCCGAGATTTCACATTTAGGGGGTGGATATTGTAATAATATTTATAGAACCTTTATTTATAGAACACTTAGTTATCACCACAACTCGTGCTCTATAACTAAACGTTCTATAAATAAAGTGATTTACAAGATGAATAAAAATGCAAGCAATAGTTCACACATTAATTACATGATGGACATTAGTATCATCTTTTAGATCACTTCTTAAAATCTATTTTGTAGACTTGCTTTTATGTGATGTATCTTATCCTCATCGTTTACCCTCTATTCTTATCGTTTGATGGTGTGGTGTCTTATTGTTTTAATTTCATGATTTTGGTGTTTGATTGCGAAAGAATTTTGTAAACCGTGTTCAAAAAAAGTCCAATATAAATTAGGTTTATTATGATTTGCACCTGGATGCGCGTCAACGCGTATTTTACCACTTATGTGTGAAAGCTGCGGTTTACGAGTAGGCCATGAAGGTAGCATCCAGTTAGTTTGTGTGGTTGGCAAAACCAGACCTAGAAATCTGTTTCTAGACTGAACCATCCTGTAATGATGATCTGGACTGAGTTTACTAGATCATTAAAATTATATATTTATATATGACAACTACATGCAAAAGTTGAAACTCAGTGTGTTAAAATCAGCACAGTGATGTAGTGGTGAATGAAAAGGTGGATGAACTATGACCTCCAGTTGTTGATCATCACAAGATGAATCATGATCATTATGAAAAAACACAATATTCTTCTAATAATCCTATAGGGACATTATCATGACATTATTGTACCTTATGGTATTTTTATATCTTATCATATTTCTATTAAATGTGATGTATATAGTTTATTGCTTTTCTGTGCTACTTGTCATTATGGGATTGCTGCAGTAGATTTTCAGAAGAGGAACCTCCAGAGTTTCAACCTCATGTTCCTGTAGGGTCAGACCGACTAGTGGTAGTGACGTCACGTTCACTCTATAGTTTAATACTGGACTCTGAATAGGTAGTACTACTACTATCGCTACTATTAATAAAACTAGTACTACCACTGCTACTATTACCACTAATTAATACCATTATTACTACCACTCTTCTTTAATCTTTATGGTTTATACTCACAACTATGTTACTCATGAAATAGAATAGTGTTATTAAACGGCCCACCCAACGGTTCAGAAATTGCACTGGCCCAGGATCAGTTTTATAAAGTGTATGATTATCCAGTTGTACCAGCTCAATGATCCAATATTAATACGAGTCCAGACCCTTAGCTGCTGGTCTGACTCAAACGTGGAGGATTTTCTAATGAGCTCAGTGAATTTCTCCACATCAAGATCAAATCTGCTTCCTGAGCCAATCTGATTGTTAATATTAATAATCTAATAATAATAAAGGCTTTGGGGAAAACAGCTCCTTGAGAAGATTTGTTTTATTCTCTGGAAGGTGAATATATTGCTGCTACCTGCTACCTCGTCTTTCTGTAACTATCCTGGGATTTCTATTTATTTTCTAGCACTTTTCCCATGAATAGTCATTACAGTGGCCCTGACCTTTGACCTCACTATTTGTTGTAACTGATCTAGGAAGTGAAGCTCATTCTACTGTTGACCCCAGTGGAGTCTCTCTGGATAGTCAGAGGCTTTAAAATGTAAATGGATTTTTCCAGTAAAATTTCAACAAAAGTTTAAAGTGACATTCTGATAAGTTTAATAAAAAAAAATGTTTTTATTAACTTTGAAATTGCACACGAACAGTTGGTAGCAAATATACATATATACAATTTCCTTTATAAAGAAAACAAAACTAAAAAAAGACTAATCCTTTGGCACATGATGTTCAAGGAAAGGAGAGAAGAGATGAAGGAACATGGAGAGCCTGCTGGTCTTTCCTCCTCATCTCCAGTTCCTCCAACAGATGAAGTAAAAACCAGAAGACTCCGTCAGAGCCACGGGACAGAAAGGAAGAAAAAACAAAACAGCAGCGTGTGAGGATGGTTCGTGAAAACCTGAAACCTGGTGGTCACCGAGAGGCCGGTTGGCGTCGACGTCCTGCCTCGCTGACTCAGACCCAAATGTAAAAACCAACCTGTGATGGATCTAAACGCTTTTTGAGATGAAGGTTTCCGTGTCAAAGATCGAACCTCTAAAACTGAACGGTGTTAACACAACATCTGCATCTAGTAGTCATACCAATAGTCGCCTAACACCAAGGAAACCGGCTAACAGGACCGGGAGAGTCGACTGATCTGGAGGATGATTCTGGTTTCACTTCTTTAACCCACATGGATTCAAGCAGTGTGATCCTGTTTCACTGCACCTGACTGACAACACCCACAACATAAGACAAGACAGCAAACTCACTTTTTGTTCACCAATTCCAAAATTGAGCATTAACATCCAACTAGAATGATGGTTGGTCACCTGACCAGTAACTAACCAACCAGCACATTCACATGTACATTACTTCCACGTTACCCTGTTTAAGGAAACACTGACTACTGAGATTAGGAGTGAAAGACTTGATCTGAATCACAGTGATCAAACCTGGTTAACAACTAGATTCATCCGGTCGTGTAAACGCCTCAGTCACATGTCATTTGGCTTTTTCAAACGGTGCAGGTCAAAAGGTCACCAGACGCAGCGACCTGGGCGTTGTATTTACAAATCAACAAAATGGCGCATCTGAAACGCCTTAATCTGAATGTCATCGCTCCCAGTAATCTGAATGTTAAGGTGCATGTGAACGTGCTCAGATAAAGTTCAGCAGCATCTGACGGTCATTTCCCACAATTCCATGTGGACTTGTGCGATTACCATGTCCTCCTTTTGCGCTCCTGGCGTTGGACCCAGTTTATGGATGTAAACAACTGAAAAAGTTCAGAGATTTATTAAAGGCACTCCATGTCCTCCATGAGGTCCTCCGGCATTGATCCAGGCCTTTTCTGCTCTGTCGGCAGCAGGTGGAGGGAGGTCTTCCTCGCTCTTCCTCGCTCCACCGGCTCCATTCACTCCCATCTGTACAACTTCAGCATCTTCTCGGTGAGCGACGCCAGGTAGTGATCTCCGTTCACCTCAAACGGACAAATGTCCAAAACTGGGAGGTCAGCAGGAAGCTTCTGGAGCAGAGAACCACTACCTGCATCCCAGACCTGAGGAGGAGAGGAAGAGGAGGAAGAAGAGGGAGGAGAGATAGGAGGATGGAAAAGAGGAGGATGAGGAGAAAGAGGATGAGAAGGAGAGGAAGAGGGAGGAGGACAGGACGACGGAGAGAGGAGAAGACAAGGGGGAAAAGGAGGAGGATGAAGAAGAGGAGGGAGGAGAGGGAGGAAGGAGCAAGAGAAGGAGAAGAGGAGGATGAGGAGAAACAAAGATGTAAAGGTTATAAGATGTCAAATTCAACCACTCGCCTTAATTTGTCTTTACAAGGCCTGGAGGTTCAGTATGCTGTAATAGTAATCGTAGTAATCTAGTAATAATCTATCGTAATAATCTAGTAATAATCTATCGTAGTAATCGAGCAATAATCTATCCTAGTAATAATCTATCGTAGTAACCTAGTACTAATCTATCCTAGTAATCTAGTAATAATCTATCATAGTAATAATCTATCGTAGTTATCTAGCAATAATCTATCCTAGTAATAATCTATTGTAATAATCTATCCTAGTAATAATCTATCATAGTAATCTAGTAATAATCTATCGTAGTAATCTAATAATAATCTATCGTAGTAATAATCTATCGTAGTAATAATCTATCGTAGTAATCTAGCAATAATCTATCCTAGTAATAATCTATTGAAATAATCTATCGTAGTAATCTAGCAATAATCTATCGTAGTAATAATCTATCGTAGTAATAATCTATCGTAGTAATCTAGCAATAATCTATCCTAGTAATAATCTATTGAAATAATCTATCGTAGTAATCTAGCAATAATCTATCCTAGTAATAATCTATTGTAATAATATATCCTAGTAATAATCTATCATAGTAATCTAGTAATAATCTATCCTAGTAATCTAGTAGTAGTAGTCCAGTTAGATGAATCACAGCCAGACCAGCCAAATGCTGGTTAAAGTTAGTTAGTTAGTATTACTAACACACGGCTCAACATAGCCTGTACTACTATCAGTCAGACAGACAGACTCACTCACTCCAGCTGATCTAAAATGGATTTAGCACAATCACGAGCTACGTTTCCTCTGATTAGGGATCTGCTGTGACGACCGCTGGGTTTCATCAACTTCAGTTCAAGACTTTAAACACCAGTTAGAATGAAATCTAAGAGCAATTCCAACATGCTGAACCCAGATCTGATCTGACCATGGTGGAGTTGGAGGCCTCGTCCCCGGCGCAGACCAGCGTGGCCCCCCCCGCCGGGCTCTTGAAGACGGCGTTCTTGGTCAGCAGCTTGCAGCATGACCCGGCGCTGAACGTCTGCACCGGGGTGCAGGAGCAGCTGGGCTGGGCGGAGTCCTGCTGGGGGGTTCGGTTCAACGCCATCAGGACGCAGCGCAGGGACGGGTTGGAGCGGCCTGGGGGGGAGGGAGGGAGGGGTTGGGGAGGGGGGTGTAGAGGTTTAGGTTCAATGCTTCTTCCAATAAATTAATTATCTAATTCATTTCATATAAATGAATGTTTTGCTCCTCTCTGTCTGGTCCGTCTGACGCGTCAACCAGTTGATGAAACACGGTGGTTAATGGACAACTTGTTTCCGGTTGCAGCAACTTGTCTTTTTACTCCACTGGTTCCCCATTTCTCTAGTACATTTCCTCTTTTCTTTTCTCTACATCCTTTTGAGTTGTACCGTTTTTGTTAGAGCAGAGATGATTGACAGGATGACCGAGAGACTGCCCTGTATCCAAAATGACACAGGTTCAACCTCCTCAACAGCCATGTGCCCTCGGCAACACACTGAACCTGCCAACTGACTACGAGTCTGCTATATTACTACTTTAACCATTTTACAACTAGATTGCAACTCAATCTTCAGGCGGGCCGGTAGACGGGTCAGGGGGTCTTACCGGGCCGGTAGGTGACCAGGCAGTGTCGGCTCTCGGTCTCCACCTGGATGTCGGTGCAGCCGGCGGCCTCCAGGGGCAGGACGTGGGGCCTGTAGCCGGTCCCGTCAACCTGCTCCCAGAAGCACCCCCCCTCCAGAGAGCCGGCTATCAGCCCGCCGCAGGGGAAGGAGCTGGACGCCGCCCGGGGAACGTAGCACAGAGACGCCACCGGACACCTGCAACGGTGAAGGTTGGACACGTTATGGTAACGCTGTGCTGTGCTGACATCGTGGCGGAATGCGGTTCTTCATATTTTGGCGGTATACACTCGGTGTAATGTTGCTGTAATGTTTATTTTGTCCCCATTCAGAGAAAATGACATCACCACATTGATAATGATCTCCTTAGTAACTTGGAGCATGGCGGCTGCAGCTCCATAGGGCTGTCAAACGATTACAATTTTTAATCAGATTAATCACAGGGCCGCTGTGGATTAATTTAGATTAATCACGATTAATACTGTTAGGAATTATTTCTTGGTCGTGGTGATGAACGTAAGAAGAGTATTTAATACAATTCAGCGCTGAAAGAGAGAAATATCGGGCAGCATCTCTGCCTGTGAAGATATTCTGAAGAACATCACAATGATTTAGTTCCTTTATACAGTTCGACCATGTGATAATTAGCATTGTCCCTTACATCCCCCCTCAACCTTTTGTCTGTTATCTGTGTGCTAATTGAGTAAAGTGGGCGTAGCTCTGTCCTCTCCTTCCTCTAGACCTGGGAACACCGTCTCCTGTGCTAATTTCCAATTGATCAAAGGCAACCAAAAGGGCCTGTATTGTATATTAGAAGAGGCCTCAGACGGCCTTTGTATATTGTAATTTAGTGTCTGGCCAGAGCAAGACAATCTTACCGTGGCCAAATATTCAATTCCCAACAATACCCATTCATTATTAATTGTGTTTCATTTTGTGGAGGCAAAAAGACTCATGACAGAAGGCGATATATACACTTAACATGTGTTTTATTTAAACTATAGAACAGATATGGTGTCCAGATATCAAAATTTAAAAAAGGAGCACCAATCCACGGCAGTGAGTGAAATTGTGGGATTTTGAGTCATTGTGCGCCACGCGTTAATTGTGTTAAAATTTTTAATCAAATTAATCATGCAAATTAATTAATCTGGATTAACGCGTTAATTTTGACAGCCCTAATATGTATATGTGTGTGTGTGTGTGTGTGTGTGTGTGTGTGTGTGTGTGTGTGTGTGTGTGTGTGTGTGTGTGTGTGTGTGTGTGTGTGTGTGTACCTGGAGCGTAGCGGCTGCAGCTCCTGGATGTGTGTGCTGGTGTCTCTGGTGTCGTAGACCAGCACCGACCCGTTGCTCAGACCAGCGTACATGTAGTTACTGTTGTCCTGACACCAGCAGCAGCTCCACACTGGCTTACCAGTGTTGTAGACCTGAACCACCGTGTTGGTCAGGAGACTGAGAGAGAGAGACACACACACACACTTTCTGTTATCCAGAGACTCCACTGAGGTCACTGAGTCAGCTCCTACATCCCCAACATTACAAGTAATAGATCAAGGGTCAGAGGTTACTAAAATAAATAAAAGGTAAATAAAAGAATCAGAAAAAAGATAAAGATCAGAAAACATCTGAGACCAAATGTGTATTAATAATCTAACAGTCTAAGACATGAAGTTCAATAAACGAGTCTGAATTTATTGTAAACTAATAAAAGCAAATACAGACTAGAGTCCAGTACAGGATTAGGTGTGTGTGTGTGTGTGTGTGTGTGTGTGTGTGTGTGTGTGTGTGTGTGTGTGTGTGTATACCTGGTCAGTTTCACCGTGTTGTCCAGGGCAGCAGATAGCAGCAGCGTGTCATTTTGTCTGTTGAAGGACAGACCTCGGATCTGTTTCAAATGGATGGGAACGTACTGACAAGCCTTCATGTTCACCACACTCACCTTCTTCACCCCACAACCTGACGGACGGACGGACGGACAGACAGACCGACAGACAGACAGAGAGAGAGAGAAGAGAAAATGAGGCATCCAAACAGTCACTGATTTTTAATGGTCAAGTTGCTGGAGCATCTTTATTGTCTTTCAGTAGAATCACATGGTGAAGAAATAGAATCACTGTATTGTGTGTGTATAAATGCAAAAAGAAATAAGAAATAATTTGTGATTGCAGTATTACTAAATTAGTCCACACCTGCTTTGGATTTTAATTTATGATTTCTGATGTCTTCATGTCATCACCTTGTTATGGCTGAAAGAATGACCAGGATCACCAGATCACCCAGGACCGATCCCTGTGATCTGCTATGTGCTATGTCATCACAGTCTTCAAGACACGATCACACTCATCTTTATTGATCAGTAACTAATTAATATTATTATTATTTTTTAATTATTATTATTTGCAGATGAGATGATGAAAGTAGTTCACTGCTAAAATGTGAATCTTCAAAATGAGTTAGATTTTCCTTTTTATTAAGGAAACGAACTTCTGTTGTTTTTATGATGAAGACAACACACACTTTATAACGCATCACGTTATTGATCAGCCAGAGATCACATTTAAATGATCACCAATTAATAAACTGATCATAATTAGATCTACATGCCCGGGCACAATCTGGACTCGCTTCTTCCCTGCAAGCAGGATGACTTTTACATTTGTCACAGAAGCAAGAAAAAAAAACCAAGAACAGAAGAACGTAAGAAACAAGGAAGAAACCAAGAAGGTAAGAAACCAAGACAGTAACAAGGATGGAAAACAAGCCAACGAGAGAGAGAGAGAGAGAGAGAGAGAGGGAGAGCGAGGTAACGGAGCAGCAGTCTCACCCGGCAGCAGGGTGGAGTGGGGGGAGGGCTGGGACGCCAGCAGGCAGCTGAGCGGGTGGCAGTAGGATAAAACCCTGCAGCCTCCAGCCTGGGAAACCACCACCGCCTTGGAGAAGCTGTACTGGGGCGCCTTGGAGCCGTCCGGCCTCTGGGACAACCCTGAGAGGAGGGAGGTCGACAGGGAGGAAGAGGAGGAGGAGGAGGAGGAGGAGGAGGATGGGTTGCAGCTTGTCTGGGCCATCAGCTTCTTCAGCTCCTACCGAAACAGGACGACAGGAAAATACGTCAAAAATATATCGAGAGTTTCATTCCAAAACACTTTAAATCACCACCTGAAGTTGATCAGCCTCTAAGCGCTAGAGGCTCCAGTCTGGAATAAAACTCTTCACTTGGAGATGTTCAGTCATTTCCGACAGGACACTTTTTGTAAACTGTTTTTCTTTTTAATGCACGATTCCAAATCTTCTTTTTATATATATCTTTTACTATTTCTTCCCCCCCCCCCCCCCCCCCCCCTTTGTGTGAAGCTCTTTATCATGTCAGTACCTGTAGCTGTACTCGTAGTTTTCCACACTCGTTAGTCATGAGCTGCAACCGCAACCTGCATTTAGCCGATTCCAGTTCAGCCTTCCGTCTCAGAGACTGCTCCAGCTCCAGAGACCTGCAGACACACCAGTAAATTCAGTCTCACTAACAAAACTCCTCTCGAGTGTCGTCGTCATTTCAGGGCTTTCAGATTCTATACGGATCCATTTCTTTTCACCTATGGCAAAAATTAATTGGGCTTCTGTTCCATTAGTTAAATAATGAAAGAAGATATTACACATTTTAACGCATTACTGAATTAAAAAAAAAAAAAGTATTTTGCTATCAACCATGGTGCGGATGCTGCGTGATCCCTGGTTACAGAGGGACAATGCTGGGATGCTAATCTGGCTAGTGTCCAAGTACGGATAGACATTTCATACGGTCATAATCAATAACTTTCGTCCGTTTCATCTCAACGTTACGGATGACGCGTGAGAAACCGTCGCTCACTTCTTCATGCTCTCTTGCTCAGAGTTGTCCAGGGCTCTCAGCTTGCGGGCGTACAGCAGCACCACGTCGGACCGCTTGGCTTTCTTGTTGCACTGCGGAGAAAACAGGAAATAAAGCCACGAGAGATCAGTTCCAACTAATGGTTAGGAGGTCAAGGGGTCAGAGGTCACAGCACCTGGACAATAGAGACGTGATAGAGGAAGACACAAAAATAAGGAGGAGAGAGATCACCAGTAGGGATCCATTTGATCTATCTGAAATCACCCAAGACTAGGAGATCGAACAAACGTCTCACTATCCAGTCATTTTGATTTGGGTCGTCTTTGAGGTGATATATTTCTCTATCTGCACAGCTGGAAACATCTGGTCTGTCTTGGAGTTTCGACTGATAACGAAGGATCTTGTTGGACTCTTTAGTCCAGCAGGTTTCTCCTGTGGTGGTTTGACGTTCAACTGTTGAGCACCATTATTGCACATTGTTCTCTTCATGAAACTTTGATGGTTATTTTAGTTGTTAGTCTGCAACGTTTCGTGTTTGTCACGACTGTCTACTGAAAGAGACTCAACCCGAAACACCCGTTCACACTTGCATCAACAAAGCCAAAGTGTGGAAGAATGAATGTACACCCTTACGCATCTTCTGATTCTGTATATTCCTGCTGACGTTGTTGTCTTTGTGACTGACGCTGAGAGAATGTTCCCAAATAGCACGTCTTGTTCAATAATAATCACGCGACCTTGCAGAATGTTTACCCTCCCTTATTAGGAAATACTTTGCTAGTGTGGTAGAAAGTTACCCCCCTCTTTTTGTGTTTTCCTTACGCTTTATAATCTCCGTCTCCTCTGGCAGAGATCCGCATACCCTACCCATGTGTGTGTGTATCTCTCCTGAGCTCAGTATTGGATTGCATTATATTCTGTGTGTTAATAAATGTGCTCATGTGATTCATGATTGAAAAAGGACTTTCTGTCTAGACCTGAATTTATTCCAACACGAAAGGGACTCGTCTAAATGAATCCACCAACCTGCGGGCATTTCGCGGCCTGGCCCTGGCCTCTGAGCCAGCGGTCGATGCAGGTGAAGCCGAAGAGGTGGCCGCAGCGCAGGGTGGCCAGCCGGTGTTCGCCCGCCGTCGTCCACGGCTCGAAGCAGATGGTGCAGGTGTCGCCCTCGCCCTCGCCCTCGCCCTGCGACGCCGGGAGAGACGCCGAGGCCGAGGCCGAAGCCGCCGGGACCGACTGGAGGCGGAGATGAGACGAGACGGGCGGGAAGTTAACGACAAGAGACGCTACGAAAACCTGGTTGACTTTCTGTTCCGGGGGGGAGTTCAAACATTTTCATGACAGGAACCAACAAATACGCCCACATCAGACCGTGGGAACCCATTTGACTGCTTGGTATGGAAATCTGCAGAATATAGTTAAGGTGGCTCGCAAAATCATGTGTCATCAGGTGTGAAGCTGAAGCAGCTCGTTCACATCTTTAACCAGAGGTCATGAAGGCCAGAGCCGTCCTGGAGTTTGGTCTGTTCTACCAGTTACAACCAGTCTCTGGTTGTAACTGGTAGAACAGACCAACCTCTGGCTGCTGAATTTTCTGAAATTATGGACAAAAAGCTGTAATTGCATTCCGCAATTTATGTCCCAATATTCAGCAAAAAAGAGTGAAAACAATTTTTTGTTGATATTAGGCAACGCTAGCTGTAATAAATGGACAATGAAGAGTGAGAATTTTCCATCTGCAGCTTGTGCTTTGCCCTGATGATATTCTAACAAAAGAAAAGCTCATCCTCCACGCTTGGAAATATTGGGCGCGTATGCAAGTATGAATGAAAGGAAGTGGATGGAAAAGGTCTTACCGTCACCTGAACGACCCGATCTCCAGCGACTGTCCTGCCACCGTTTGGATCTGAACACAGGGAGACATCAGGCTGTAATCTCAGATTAAATGTATCTAAGGCCATCTTGTGTTGACCTCACAGGAGGTCGCTGGGTAAGAGTCACAGACATGACTACACTGTAAACTGAATGCTGGTCAGGCTCACTGGTTGGACTGGTTTCCTGTGGTTGGGTGCCTTGGACTCGGGGGTTGAGATGGAGGCTGGCGGGTGGAGGGAGATTGGCGGGCTCCGCTGGTGCAGGGTTTCCTTCATCGTCATCAGACTCGCTGATCTCAGTGTTGCTGCTGGACTCTGGTTCAGCCACACTGGCGGCCGGGGCCCGGAGGAGGAAATCCAGAAATCCTCTAGAGGGCGCTGCAGTCTGGCTGGGGTAGTGCACCCTGAGGCCCTGCCTGGACCGACACAGCGAGGGTTAAAGCTCCAGGAAGACACTAACACTTCTGCAAAAAAAAATAGGTGCTAGGAGACGTGAAGGTCTAAAAGTTGTGTAAAGAATTGCTTTAATAAATTGAAGTAAATTCATGCTAGGTTCAGGAACACTGGGCTCATTTCTTTGAGGGCGTACCAGCTGAGCGGGTCAACGGTGAAACCTGTCCAACCACCAAAACAACAGCTTCCCACGCTTATTTTACAATTAACTTTCAAAACTTTCCCGTGACTTCATAGCACATGTTCATGACTACTGCAGAGTAATGTATAAAGAAATCAGTTATAAATGCTATGACATTGAAAATGTGTTTTCCTGAGGACTACAGCCTGACCAATCGCATTGAAGCCTATTTTTCCAAATGTAGTAATATTATTTACAATTTGATGACTTCTTCAAATGTTTGATGATATTGTACAATTTTCCAAAACATTACCATGGCAACCCTGAAAACAGAAAGCCAGTTCTCGCCAACTAAATGCCTCTGCTGCTACCTGACTCTCCTCCTCCTGGTCGTCCCCTGAGATGCCGAGGCTTGTGGCTGCAGTGCCGGCGCGCACCACCCTCTGACTGAATGCCCAGGCGGTGGGGAGCCGGGGAGGGTCGCGGCCCGCTGCCTCTTCTTCATCATCATCATCCACCTCAGTGCTGCTGCCGGAGTCGAGGACGACGTGGGGTATCTGAACGGCTTCGGCCCGTCCTGCAGCAGCACCAGCCTCTGGTTCCCTGCTGGGTCCCTCAAGGAGGAAGTCCACTTCCATGGCCTCCATCTGCACAGCAGCACAATAGAAAGGAACACAGATTAGTTAATTTAACCCCCCCAAAAGGAAAAACTGGGTACAGAAAACATTTTTCTCATTTTCATGTTTCATGTTGTTAAATCAATGTATTTATTTATATATATATATATTTTTTTAAATACAGTTTCACAGTGAACATATCTCACAATATTTTGTCTCACTAGGTTCAACTGCAATACTGCTGCTATCTTGGCACAGACACAGAACCCCTATCTGCTCCACTAGCTAGCTGACCCCAACCAGAGGGGGAAGGAGAAATTCTCCTTTTGGGATTAATAAAGTAGAACACATCAATCATCAACTGACACTGTAAGGATTGCATGACTTGGTATTATGATCTGGAAAAAAACAACTACTCATTTTCTGCAAGTAAAAGTAAAAGGTTAGCTAGCATGGATCAACCATGAGACTGGAAGACTACAACCCTTTTGTCCTGGTTCATCCCTCCTGAAAAGTGAAGCTGTGATTACAAAAGAGAGGTCATTAATATTTCGTTAACATTTCCCCCAGTTCTCCAGTGCTGAATGCTTGAATGTTACTGGTGCTCACACAATGGGGCTACAGCGAACCCTGCTGGTTGCATATAAAGTCCAAGTTACACAACCTGCATGCTGCCTGAATTAGCTAGCCAACAGCTAACTGGCCAACAGGTATCGCCCGCAGAATTTAAGCTTAGAAGGTTCATTTAATAGAAGCCTCACTGGCTGTTCTCTCTTCTCCCAAACTAGCGCTTTATAGACAAGCGGTGTGTTTCACAGGGGTTGAAATGAACTGTGGACCGAGGTCGATAAGGCCTGCTGGCATTGCAACTAACATTAAGACTCGATTCAGTTCAGTCTTTTCCCAGTTGAATGTACTTTATTGGTATGGAAGTAAATAATATAGCAAACGCATTAAAACATTTACACCTACATTTATCTGGCTGTCCTGATCGCCCTGTTACCAAGGAAACAATAGCTACAATACTAACTAGCTAAGACTAAATCAGTCTAGTTACCAATACATTTTCAATATCTTATTGTCATTTTGATGCAACGTCAAGAAAGATATACTGTTGATGTCGACTTGGACGTCAATTGTATTAGAAAGCTTGCTGGTAAAGTGAAGGCGTTAGATTAACGTTAGTAGGTTCATTAGCGCGGCTAGCTAAGCAGCGACCAGGCTGCCAGCACAGCGCCGAAAAACAAACACTGACCTGGAAGTGGTGGTCTAAAAGCTGCCGATCCCACTCCGACAGACCAGCATGACTATATGCAGGGTAGCGGGCTAAATAGGTTCAGTGCGGCGGGTTTGTTGGTTATATTCAGCTGAAATAAAAACCTAGCGCTGGGGGAATTCATCAGCGGTCATTTCAAGTCAAGCTACAATTTCGCGGCGCTCGTCCTCTCAGCCCGCGCGTCCTGCTGTTACGTCACCAGCGAAGATCGTCTATGGAGAGAAGAAACACTCCATATCACAACAATGACTGCTAGGGGCGCCACGGGGAGCTGGAGATGACGTCACTCCGGCCCGCCTCTGGTTCAATCTCTCGGTTCAATTCTGCCTTTTTGTTTTCTCGAGATAACGAGATTAACCCATTATCACGAGATAAAATAATTGAAAGCACGGCCGTTCTCGGCTTCCGTAGGGGGGTACATGAGAACATGCTGAAACAATACATATATTCTCTGCTCAAAGGTTCTATGGAGAAATATTTTACTTTATCAAACTTTTCACTTTTGTGGTAAGTAAGCCAAGTCAGGTTCATTTATACCTCACTCCATCACAAACAAAACGAGACCACCGAACTAATCAGTAAAAATCCATCACAGAACAAAATGATGAAATACAGAAAGCAAACAAAATAAAGCCTATAGGCCTGAGGCGCCATGATTACATCTAGTGTATGTGAATGAACTGGTCACGTTTTAGGTGTTAGACATAATGAACAAGCCTAACTAACCTCCCTGGACTAGTCTAGCCTAACCAGCACCACCAACTTCAGACCCTCAAAAAATGGAAGAAACCATAAATATTTTACGGTTTGTCTTTATTCATGACTAAAAGTAATTTTCTCACAAACAAAAGAAGGTAAACAAAAACATCAAATGTTAAGAGATCCAGTCCTGTCCCTGACGAAGATAGTGACGTACATCTGTGTTGGCGGCTGCCCTCTGCATTGGGTGGTGTGTGTGTGTGTGTGTGTGTTAGGTTCTACATGCGGTGGGAGGAAGGAAGGAAGGAAGGAACTGACAGCAGCCTTTAGCAACAACACTGGAACAATTTAAACAAAGGCTGGTGACTGAGAAAGCTGAAGTCACCTTTTGTCGTTTTACTCTGCACGTTGAGCTGTTTCCCCCCCCTTCTGTGTGTGTGTGTGTGTGTGTGTGTGTGTGTGTTGAGCAAATGGTTCATGCATGTTTTTCGAGCAGTTTGGTATTGAACCAAAGATGACAAACACAGTAACTTTCTGGGGTATATTGAGACGTTCTGTATGGAGTCCAGATCCCTGAAGCCACTCCAGCATCTCCTCCCTGAAACACTGAGATATTATTCTGTTTGCTGATGACCCAAAGAGACAACAAGGGAATTACCCCCCACCTGATGGGTGAGGGGTATTCAGTAAAGATAATATCAAAAACCAAAAAAACAGGATCTATTAAACAAGTCCAAAATGTTTGTCTACATTGTTGTATTTTTTCGTCACATTGAAAAATAATGAATGCATGATATTGTTGAAGAACTGAACACGTGTTATAATAGTGTTCTCTGTCATGGTGACAGGAGAAGTTCCTTTAAGAACTCTGACTTTAATTGTTTAAATGATTTAATTGTTTGCTGATATTGTCTGTCTGTCTGCCTGTCTGTCTGCCTCGCTCTCTCTCTGTCTGTCTGTCTGCCTCTCTGTGTCTGTCTGACATCCTGTCTGTCGTCCTCTATACTCAACTTTCTGTTGGACATCTGATTTGAGTTTCTGTATGAATGCTGTCACTACACTCTACACTCTAAATGAAAGACACCAGCCTCGTTCAACATCTTCAGATGAGGGTCGGTTGGGTGGTAGATGGTGTTGTTGATAAGGTGCAGCTGTGGTTTGACCTATTTAAACTTCCGGCTCTCAGTCTTTGGTCTGCAAGAGCCTCTAGTCTGTATGTTTGTCTGTATCTAGTTTAGTTTCCCGTTTTTGTCCAGCTTATGCCTGGTTGTTTTATGTTACGTTCAAGGGGTGTTGGGTTTGTGAGGTTTACTTCAGTAAAGCCCTTTTCTGTTCAACTGTCTGCTTCTGCTTTTGGGTGTTAGCCTCTGGTCCTCGTTACAGTAAATATGACAAACTTTCCATTTTTGTAGAAAAAGAAAACTTGTTGGGTCAGAATCTCCCGCTGGAATTTAGATGTAAATGTTTCTGTACAGATGTTAGAAATTTGGGAACAAAATCCTTTCTTCTCTTTCTGGACGTACACCAACAGTTGTGAGTGAATTAAAGGAGTCAACACGGCAGACAAAACTCATCACTCTTTAATCATGAGGGAGGAGGACCGAGAGGCTGCACGTTTTCATATCAATCAAGATGGCAGCTGATTTCACTAACTAGTCCCTTCCCTCTGGTTGAAGGTGGGTTAACCAGTGACATCAGCTGCTGCGGCTCTCGGCCCTCCGTGGCACATGGTCGTCCATAACCGATTAACAGATACAGAGAGAGAGGTACACACACACCAACACACACATGTAATATTTTCTTGGCCTGTCAAAATGTTGTACACACTTGGCATCTCTGCTGTCAACAGATAGTAAAATATTAGTAATGTTTGTAATGACATGAAACTATAGTAAAATACCCACAACAAACCCGTGTGGACTAGCTGTAATACTGTAATGTACTATTGAGCGTTTTTTCAGTGATTCCCGACATAGATAGATAGATAGATAGATAATATGTAATGAACGTTACACGAGTACTCTTCTCTACAGTATGACCCCCCACCCAGATTAAGAGATAGTTAGAGTTACAATCACCTGAAATCAAAACTTAAGAGACATTATGGCTTAAAGGTTTTCAACAAACCAGGTTACAGTTTGAACATCACAGTCTTCCTCCCCACCACATCAGCAGGATGAAGAGCTTATTCCTCCTCTAACTGCTCCACCACTTTACGCAGTTTGTCCACGAGCACTGTAGAAGAGAAACATCATCGCTATTGTTAGTTTAGTTATAATATATATGTAGAAGTTTGTAGTAAGATTGTTTTTGCTGCCCTGTGTGTTAGTATGTACTGTCACAATGCAACGTCACTCAAACTAATTCCTTCTCATCTATAGAACCAGCAGGGAGGCCGAGTGATGCTCAGATCCAGTCTGTGATCAATACATTCAACTATTTAGTGATCAAGTGCAATTTATAGTTTTGGTGAACCCACTTTCCCTCAACCTGCCTCATCTACTTCTACTTCAGTTAGTGATTTCCTATGTTTCCCAGAATGCCTTTCAACAACCTCCAAGGAACTTGGCTGAACTTGTTGAATTTCAGCTGTCTGTTTTACGGTATAAAATAAAAGTTAAAATTGTTATAAAAATAGTGATTTGTGGCTGCATTGCATTCTGGTCTGTTGTGGCTACTGCACTGCATTCTGGTCTATCTTGGCTACTGCATTGCATTCTGGTCTATCTCCTACTGTCGGTGGAGAAATTGGTCTCTCTCCTCTCCTCTGATGGATTTCTCCTGTATGATTGTTGATCGTCGGTCTAGAAAGAAGCCCTTGCTCTTTGATTCTGATTGGCTGACACCAAAACCTGACGGTTACCATCGATGGTTTAGATCCATTTTCTGATTTTCTGACTGGAAATATCTCAACGTGACGTCACGTCAACAAAATGGACACAGAAAAGCAATGTACATTACCAATACCTGCTTTTAACAGTTAATGTTTTAGGGTGGATTTCATGTAAGAAGACCATCCTGTCACTGAAAACCACATTATCAAGCCCCACAAACACAAACAGTTTGCTGTCAAAGCATCTTTGAGCGAGACACTGATTCTCTACCTCCTCACTCACTGTACGCCAGTCTGGATGAGAGCGTCAGTAAACACCTAAATGTACATTTAAAAATTATAGTGATTGTTATTAAAGTGATTGTGGTTGTGATCTTACCTCCGGCAGACGGCCTAGCGAAGCTGTCATAGGCACGACAGGCGTTGATCAACTGTCCCAGGCTTTCAGGACAGTCTTCAGGAAGGGGCTCTTGATATTTGTCTTCAACCACTTTCTGGTAGATGTCGTCTCTTGAATAATCTTCATAAGGCTTCTTACGAGTCGCAATTTCCCACAAGACGATTCCAAAACTGAAAGACATTTCAAAAAGAGTGAGGAATGATTGACTGATTGGTTGATTGATTGATTGTTTGTTTGATTGATTGATTGATTAATTTATTGATTGATTCCTCAATTCATCCATTCGATCATTCATTGGTTCCTTCATCAAAGTGGTGGTAACCTAGTAGTTAGAGAAGCAGATGTGTTACAGGAAGGTTGCCAGTTTGAATCCCAGAATGACTGGAGATATCTTACTGGGGGAACAAGAGACAAGCTCAACAGACTGACCCTCAACAGTCAAAGTGCCCTTGAGCAAGGCACCTCCAACTGTGGAGCTGCTCAGCATTCACCAGTAGAAGACTGTGGTTGTACTGGTCAGCTCCCAGTAGAACCAGTAGGAGACTGTGGTTGTACTGGGCAGCTCCCAGTGGGAATGTGTGTGACTGTATGAATGTGAAGGAGGGCGGGGCTGAAAAAGCATTGAGCTTCGTCAGCCTTCGCTGGAGAAATAAAGATCAAAATTATTTTCAAATCCATTCATTCCCGTTGTTGAGCGACTGCTGCTTTGTATTACCTGTACATCTCACACTCCTTGTTGTAGAGGTGGTGGACGCTGCCTAGCTGCTGGGGTGAGCTGTAGCACAGGGAGCTGATGCCCTTCTTCGGCTTCTTCTGCAGCGATGTCTCTGTTGTCGCCAGCTCCAAACCACCCAGCTGACCCAAACCAACAACACATCAACAATTCACTCATTCATTCATTTCCTTCCAGAAATCCCCAAATTAGTTATCCAACATATGATAAACTGGACACTATTCACTAAGGAATACAAAGTTTGACGTAACCCCCCCCCCCCCCCGCCTCTGGCCGCCATCTTGGAGGTCCTCAGCTCTGAACAGCTGATTGTGTTTCTGTCCGTCTCAACAGAATTGAATCTTCATGGTTAACTTCTGTCTGTTTCTGACTGAACTGATTATTTCATCACTGATACATCTGATTGATTTAGTGTTTAGATCATGTAGCTTGTTAGCTAGCTAACCATTGTATCTGGTCAGATAACCATCAACGTCTTGTTAACACATCTGATTAGCACACTAGCTAACGTATCTAGTAGAAGCTAGTGTTAGCAGTGGCTAGTAGTCCCATGTTAACAGTAACTAAACTAGCCTGCTGGCTAGTTAGCTAGCTAACAGTTTGTTCAGGTTAACTGAGCTGACTCTTGTCCAGCTCCAACTCAGAGTGTTTTGGAGTAGAGACTAGGGCTAAAGACAAGACAGTTTACTGAGTCACAGTAACCTACATTTGGAGACAAATCTACCTGATCACACTGATCACTTTTACTGAGAACATTACTGGATGATCTACAGACACACCACAACAACCTGGTTCAGAGAGTCAACTGGTTCTAGTGACACATTATTAACTAACAGATGATTCTCTATGGATATTTGAGAAAATGTCATTATCTGCATTTTTGAAATACTAGGGTTAGGGTTACAACATGAGATGTATTTTTTAATTGTCATGCCTCTTCAAACTGAGGTGCTTTATTTTACTACCTTGACTCTGTAGCCTTCAGCCACCAGGAACTTGCTGCTGTCGATGCGTCCATGAACCTTAGCTTTCTCTTCCGATTGGTGCAGTCTGAGAGGAGACAGCGGTACATCAGATGTAATAAAGCAATATAATAATAATAACTTTAATTTAACAGCACCTTTCATAACGAGAAGAAGAACAAAGAGAAAGAGAACAACTAGGCTAAACGGCTGGGCAAACAATAAAGTAAAAATTTGAATTACAAAAAAATACTGTAGCACAGATACAACATGTGGCTCAGCGCAGAGAAAACCCTCAAACGTTACCTGAAATTGACAGAATGTGACTCACTTTAGCCTGATATCAGCTTTAACGCAACAGTATTAAATCTCCACTGTGTCTCAACCATCATCTCCCTCTATCTCACAATTTGAGGTGAAATGTTTTTTATGTTTTTATTTTATTCCCATCGTTTTTTTTAATCTCACCCGCACAACTCCTCTCTTCTTTCTGTGTTTTATCGTGTCACAAATCATTTGAACGAACAAATATATCTCATTGTAGACTGACCGGTAGAGTCCTTGTGCTGCATCCAGACACATACGAGCTTTCCTGTTCCAGGGCAGTTTGCTTTTGGAGTCCAGAACCTCTCTGAGACTTCCCTTGTCACAGTACTCCATGATGATGAGGAAATTGGGGTTGGTTCCTGCAGGCAGTGAGAAGGAAACATCATGTACCACAACTTAAAGGTGCTCTGGGTGTCATTTTAACATCAATAAATCATTACCACATTGGTATCGTTGGTATAAACAGAGCTGAAGCTTTCAGAGTTTCTGGCAATGGCAGATGGAGAGAAAGGACGATGGAGAAATCATTTCCAACATGTTGATCCTCTACAGGAACAACAAAGACTCCAGGAAGGGGGAGGGGGGTCATCTCAACCAGACTGTGATCCTGGCTTGGCAAATATCATTTTACAACCAAAATATATACCTTTACGATGAGGTAGAATAAGCTTCAACAGCAAAAAACAGTAAAATAAGCTCCAAATCCTAGATCACTAACATAACCATCGTAACGTATTAAGGAGATCAAGGGTCAGAGGTCACAGCATCCTGACAAGAGACAATTGTTAACCACTAGCCATGTTGCACGTTATGGTAACGTTAGCTACCTGCCATGGATGGCGGTCATATTTGGGAAAATGATCATGGATGATAGAGAAGTTCTGGGGAAAGACATCAGAACTAGTTTCTTTACTTGAAAACAGAGGTGTAATAGAGCAAGTAAAGGAAGAGATATGGGAGAAGGGGTTGAGGGTAATGAGCCCCATAGTAAACCGGTTTTCTACTCACCGTTCTCATCCTGGACACAGATACCAAACATTCGTAGGATGTTGGGCGACTCAAACCGTCTCATGGTTTCAACTTCCTTCCAGAAAATTCTCCTCACCTCGCTTTTAGGGAAAAAATATTTCAATAATCACTGTTGGCTTACACTATATGACACAGCCATCACACAGTGAATAAGCCTACATCAGGATATGTGTGACCAACGACAGGATTGTGGAGGATTGTGACCCAAGAGTCTGCAGGTTTTCATTCCATCCAATCATCACAGTAGCTCATTTTAACAATTAGTTCCTCCTCTCTGGTTGAAGGCGTGTTGCTGCAGACTGTTGGGCCACACTGGCACATGGTGGAAAATGATTGTTTTAAAGCTGCACTAGGAGTTTTATGTAAAAATCCAGTTGTCTTATCTCCACTAACTGAGGCCGCAGAGTCACCCTATTGGTCCGAAAGCTGATGAACCTCTTCACCTCCTCCACCCACCTCACTTAGTTTACTGATGTCACCACACAGGATTTCTGGGTAATGAAGTCCTTCAAACTTTCAAAAATTCAAACAGTTATCTCTTGGTTCCACTTGGGGTCGCCAGAGTGTGAAGTTGCCTAGTGCAGCTTTAACCAACTCTGATCATGTTTCTGTATTGTAGTCATTATTATGGATCATTTCCAGGATGAAGTGTGCCTCAGACCTTGGACAGGTGTTCATGGGATCGATGTATCTTTTGATGGCCACAGTGAATTTGTTGTAATCTCCTTTGTAGACCTCTGAGGTTGAGGTTACCATGAAGGGCTTCTTGGGAAGATCATAGGTCAGCTCCTCCGGTTTGATCTCTCGGATGGCTTGACTAATGATGCTGGGCTTATTTACTGTGAAGACACATGAAAGGAACTGATATGGAAAAAGGAATCTGAGAAACAAATTTGGCTGATGACCCTGGGGAGAAGGCGATCTAATGCACTGATTAATAGGTTACTCTTTACTTACTTTACTCTATTTGGCTATTCATTATGGAAAGTTTGAAAACTGTGATCAGGGTAAGGAAGCACACAAAGGGGAAATGAGGGGAAAGTGATTACATCTATCTATCTATTACAATTATTACATCTTGACAAGTTATTACATTGTCATTTGCTTCTGTCAGTCTCCATAAGAGCATCAACTGAGTGACTAAAATGTAACTGTAGCTGTAGTGGCTGTCAGAGCTTGGTGTTGTAGGTCGTTGTCGGTGGCGTAGTACGAAATCTTGGCGGATAAATCAGTACAGTTACAACACATACCAGAATTATTTAAGCTTCATAAATAAAAGCAAATATAATTTTGTTGAATTAAGAGTGGATAAATAGATACAAAATACTTATAAATAGATATATACATAAATAATACCAATAATAATACTAATAGTGCTAGAACTACTAGCACTACCACTACTACTACTATTCATTATAATAATGCTGTATAATGAGCATTTGTAAAGCACTTTTCTTAACAAAATCACAAAGAAAAGTCCATACTGACCGACATTAACGTGCTGTGGTTTACTTACTGATTTCCAAGACTGTTTTCATGTACTCATTGAGGTCCTGGGTGTCCAGGGCAGTCGCGGTGACTGTGGCGGCCAAGTTCTCCTGCTTGTCCATGGACTGAAGGAGTACTGGGAAACAGACAAACGCTCTAAATCTGCTGATGGTAAAGACAATTCAACACTGAATCCACTCCACCTTGTATGTCATTACTGCTTGACCACACAACCTCTAATACGCCAGAAGATCTTAGATCCACTAAACACTACCAACCAACCAAAACTTCTAAAACTCGCCGATATCCAATGAATGTCTGACTAGATATTATTATTTGGTCAATGTGATCAATTATTAGTCAGCAATCAGAACATTGGTCCTGAATGCTGGATTTCTTTTTAGATTTGGCTTCCAAATAGACTTTGCTTGACCCTTGCTCCCCATTATAATGATGAAAACTAACAGATCACATTCAGACTCCCTTGGACGCGAGAGTTGATCAATCTTTGATCTGAAGCCCTAATCCACCTCCTGCACACAGAGAAAAGATTTCCCTCACATTTCTTCAGCTCTTTATCGTCTTCCCTCCCGTCCATCTTGTCCTCCTTCTCTCGGTAACTGATTTCAAACACCTTGTGGAGTTTATCTCCCTGGTCGATCTGCAGAGCCAGAGAGAGGACCTGGAAGGCATCGTTGAAGCGTTCGTGCACGCTGCTGAACTCGTCTCCGTGGCTGAAGGCCTTCATCATGCGCTCCAGGAAGTTGCACTTGGTATATTTTCTGATCAGCTTCTCGGATGATTCCAGAGTGATCTTCAGTTCCCTGAGGGCTCGCTCCACGTCGGTGGAGCTTTGGCCTGGACCGCGGCGCCTGATGGCCACCACCAGTTCCTGCAGAGCTTTGACACGCTTGGCGACGCGTCTACAGCGGCTCTTATTGGCCTTCACCTCCTGAGAGAGACTGTAGATGGACGACGCTATGGACAAGATGGGATCTATTAAATCCATGACCAGCTGGCTGAAAAACAGGACAGACAGGAAACAGTCAGACTGGAATAGATCAAAGTTAGAGGTGGAATAACTCCAGTTTGAATGGAACAGTGGGCTGAATTGAACTGAACTGAACTGAACTGAACTGAACTGAACTGAACTGATCTAAGCAGGACTGAACTGAACTGAACTGAGTTGAACTGAGTTGAACTGAACTGAGCTGAACTGAATTGAACTGAGTTGAACTGAACTGAGCTGAGCTGAACTGAGTTGAACTGAACTAAGCTGAGCTGAACTGAGTTGAACTGAACTGAACTGAGTTGAACTGAACTGAGCTGAGCTGAACTGAGTTGAACTGAACTGAGCTGAACTGAACTGAATTGAACTGAGTTGAACTGAACTGAGCTGAGCTGAACTGAGTTGAACTGAACTGAACTGAACTGAGTTGAACTGAACTGAGCTGAACTGAGCTGAGTTGAACTGAACTGATATAAAGTGAAGTGCAGTGAAACATTTCCCATGAGAACATCCCATCAGAATCTTATTGATCATCCGAGCAGAGAGCTGTAATTCTGATCTAAGCTTGCAGGTGCAGCGAGCACCAAGTCGTCAATAATTGATGCTGATGGTGTTTCGTGTCGCTACATCTCCTCCCTGCAGATTGAGCAGCGCTCTGTTACTCTGAGGCTCTCAGTCTTACATCCAGGCCTGCTTGTGTCTCAGGGCAACTACTGTCAGGCCGCTGCAAGAAAAAACAGTTCTGCTTAAATGCCAAAGAAAAAAGAAAATCATTTTAGAAGAGGAATTGAAAGTTTCATATCCAACGTGACGTGTTAATTTACTGTAACAGGAAGAAGAAGTTTGCAGGTAAATACAGGGAGCTCATACAGTTTCTAGACTTGTTAGGAGCGTTTATGTGTTCATAAAGACTGACTCCACCTACTGACATCCATACATCAGCCTGCTTAGACAGCAATCACAAACAGCCTACAGGTTTAACAAGTTTCACTGGATTGTTCATTGTGATATGTTGCTGTTGTTCATCCCTTCAGGACCAACACCACGGATCAACCTAATAAGTAAACCTGTGTGACTATTCAAGCTGTTGACTAGTAGTGGATAATTGAACTGGATAGCCGTCTGCCACAGAGGGTCAATCATGAATCATGTTGTATTTTAGCATTGGTGAAACCCAGAATAAACTGTGATTCATTCTGGTTTCCTTTTAAAGCTGCACAAGATTAAACATGCCTTTGTTCTGTAAATCACGAGTTTCTTTTTGTCATCTTTTTTCTTTTTCTCTTTTGCAGTGAGATATTTCTACAGACCATTCAGGGATTCTTTGTCTTATCTTTAAGTTGAATCACTTGAATATACAAACAAACCTCAACCTAAACCTCAAGGAGGCTGCAGCCAGTAATGCTGAAAGGAAACAGAAGAAGAGGGATGACCAGAGCACCGACTTGACCAGGGAAGAGATAAACTGTCTTTCTTTCTTTCTCTTTTCACCATGTGGTCACGTTCACCCAGCGACCAAACCTCTGGGTGGGATTCACTATGCCCTCTAGGCTAGAAAAGATCAGTCTGTCTGTCATTGTGTCTGTCTGTGTGTCTGTCTGTCTGTCTCTCTGTCTGTAGTCCATAAAGAGTATATTATTATATAGTTATATTATTACCGATCCACATGCAGTGTCCATACAAACTGGAGTACTGGATTACTGCTGTGAAGTGATCATGTTCATACCAACGTACAGCTCTCTGATGCAACTTGCAAGTCAGGGCAGAAACAGACTTGTAACCTAACCGACACCACCAGCCGCAGAGCTTCAAAGAAGAGGAGGAGAAACTCCCAAGAAGAGCTTACTAGGAAAGAAAAGATGTTGGAGCCGTTCATAGAGATCTTGAATAGAGACTTTATATATAGAGCCTTTATAAATAGAGATCTTGAATAGATATCTTGAATAGAGACTTTATGAATAGAGATTTTGAATATAGATCTTGAATAGAGACTTTATGAATAGAGATCTTGAATATAGATCTTGAATAGAGACTTCATGAATAGAGATCTTGAATAGAGATCTCGAATAGAGACTTTATGAATAGAGATCTTGGATAGCTTTATTTGCCCACATGCTGCCGTCTACTCTGCCTCCCCAGCAGCAGCAGTCGGTAATTTACTACAGAGAACAAACCAAGCTCAACAGGAAGTATGAACATAAACAGGACTTTCCAGATTTCCACATGCAGCTCAGTAAGAGAATCGTCGGGTTGAAAAACAGCGTCTACCTGCAGTGGACGTCGATGATCCAGGTCCGTTTGTCAAAGTGAAACCAAGGTTTGGTCTCCCTTCAGCTCCTTACTCAACAGCAGTTCACCTCCTCTACTTCCCTGTTCCTTTGACAGCAGCCACTCCCCTCCTCCCCTTCCCTCCAACCCCATGGGCGTTACTCACATTCTCTAACACACCAAGGACAAAGCTAAGGAAGTGCATTGCTGCCATGAAGGAATTGGACTTTGCTCCTCTTTATCTCGTTATATCGATACAACTAGAAAAAACATCTTGATGTCAGGCAATGTAGCCTATAGACCTGAGGCATAATGAGATGTTCGTCTCGTTGAGTAATGGTGGTGTTTTAATGTGTTAGTATGTGAACACAAAGAAGGATTCTCTCTGCGGCTGTATAGGAGAAAACAACCAGACAACCTGGACGTTATATCCAAAAGCTTTATTGTTATATCAACACAATTTCTAGTTATAACAAGATATTTTCTCATAACAACAAGATCTTTTTCTCGTTATATTGATAGAATTTCTCTTTATAAAAGAGATCACGAGGAGGAAATTATAACTCCCTAGTGGCAGCAATGTGCTTCCGTACAATCAGCACCTAAAACATTTATCACTTCACCTCAGAGGGGATGAGGTGCAGGTCAGCAGATCTGGAGGATGAAATATTGCTTTATTGATGGCTCTGTGGAGGTTTATGCTGACACGGTTGCAGTCCTACTAATAACACAAGTCACTACATCCTGCAAAAGTGTCACCGGGCAACGGTTCAGAAACATACACTTATTTAAGGCGTTTAGCTGCTGCTCTTATCCAGAGTGACCTTCAGTGAGGTCAGCAGTAGAATGAGCTTCAATTCCCAGATCACAGACATTGAATCAACCAATAGTAAGGAGGCCAAGATTCAGAGGTCACAGCAGGTCACAGCAGGTCACAGCACCCTGATACTAGGTGGTTTAAATATCCCTGTGAGCCTGAATTATGTTTGGTAGAGAGGTTCTGGGAAAGACAGGAAGATCATATAAAGTGTCAAGAGGAAGAGGAAGACTGAGGATTCATGAGTGATTCTCCAGAATCCCTTTAGGGTATCTGAACGTTTCTTTTTAAAGACAAATAAAGACTTTTAAGACCTTTTTGATCCCAGTTAGAATGAAATATGAGACCAATTTCACATTTAAAAAACATGAAAATGTAAACAACTGTAGACTCTCAGAATATGGTCTGATGACTGGACTCATTTCTCAACAGAAGGACACCAAGAAAAGACCTTTAAAAAACTGAATTTCAGATTTAAAATGCTTTATTTAACAGTATTTAAGGAGTTTAGATAATATAATTTGGGTCATAAAGTCATTTTTACAGCACCCTGTTAATGTACAGGAATTAGTCTTGGTGACATTGTCTACATTACATTTGTTCACAGAATAAGGCAACAATCTGATTCGACTGTTGACATGATTTCATAATTTGACATCTCATTATAATAATCAGGTTTATATGACTGAATAACTTATTGCAATTATCCAGAGAAAAATTATAATCATACATTAAACATGTCGGGATAACTCAGCATCGTCTTTATTACATTGATGGTTCTCAACCTGAAAAAACAGATTTTTTTTTTTATTATTGCACAAATTCAGGATCACATCCTTAAGCTTTTGTCCTGAAAAATAATAAATAATGAATATTTGCTGCTGCTATACCAGAAAGTAATCAATCGTTCAGCGAGAAAAGGGAAAATTAAAATAATCATTTGGGGTCAGACTTATTTCATTCTGTACATGAGTCAGCATCGCTTTGGTTTTGACCTTTGCAAAGATGAAGATCCTCTGTATTTGACTATAGGTGCAGTTTATCCACTGTCACTGTCTGGTGCAAACCTTGTATCTCCAAAATGTCTGCTTTTCAGGAATTAAGCCAGCCTAAGCAGCGCTCTGCTCTCAGCACCGTGGCCTGTGAGAGTCTGTATGGAAGAGTCTTTTGAGGAAGAGGAGCTGCAGATATCCAGACAGGAGGATGGCGAGGCTCTGGACCGCCGACCACCAGGTGACGTAGCTGAGGTTGGACAGCAGGAGGTAGTGGTCCTTCCCTTTCCTCATGCGGGCGTAGTTGTAATACCGCCACATGTGGAAGATCTGAGCCTGGAGCTTCTGGGTGCTCTCCTGAACCAGATGGCACATTTATCAGAGTTGTGTACTATGTATGACGTACTATATGATATGTACTGTCAAGGGTAGAAGTAACAAACTACTGTTACTCTTGTTACTGTAATTGAGTAGCTTTTTTCGTGTACTTTCAGTCAGTAATTTTACTTTTACTAAAGTATTTTATGACGTAAGTATTGTACTTACATTACTACATTACATACTACATTATAAATTGTATCCATTACAGAGAACACATTTTGTTGCATTAGAAACTGGCTAATCGTAAAATGCAAACCTGCCAAAATGTTAAGTTAACTAACATTAACATTACAAACAAGATTACAACATTATAGTAACATAAAATTATCCAATTTATCCATGATAGTAGTTTAGTTAACATCCATCTATATTATTAGTTTATGTTTGACTGCTTGTTGGCTAACTATTTAGCTAGTCTTGCTAGCTATTTGGATCGCTAATAGCAGAAGAAACATATAGTAGTAGTAGTAGTAGTAGTAATGTACTAGTTATTGAATTAAGGGTGATGGGTATTATCAGTTTTTTGATCACAGATGTTGTCCTGCACATTCCAATTCTCAATATGTCCTTATTTGGTGTCTTTGGCAAATAAAGTGACCCTGATTCCTACAGAACTAAACCATCCAAAATCACGAGAAGGGTCGTCTCAAACCCCATTGGCTCACAGAACTAGGATGATGAGAGTGGAGGTAGGGTGATGTGAGTGGAGGTCTGCAGCTGGACCCTTTTGAAAATCACAGACATAAATTAAATGACTTGAATTGAAGCAAATACCTCGATACTGGACAAAGTGCTGTTGAGGACTTTCTCTCCCTCCTCCGTCTCTCTCTTGGCCTCCTCGAAACCTTCATAGACGACACCAAAGTTAAGAAAGACCCTGACGCCTCCAAACTGGTTGTATCGGTTCCCAAGACACATCTGGTAAAAACCTACCAGGAGGAAGGTGAAGGTAGCGTCAGTGACCATAAGAAGGACAAAATCTTTCTACGGCCCAACTACCTCATTGTAACTACCTCATCATACACCAGCCCAATATGCTACTGGATGCTCACCACACCTCTTCTACAGCGGCATCTATCTTTTTCTTTTGTCCCTGTATGATTGTTGATTGTCAGTCTAGAAAGAAGCCCTTGCTCTTTGATTCTGATTGGCTGACACCAAAACCTGACGGTTACCGTTGATGTTTTAGATCAATTAAACATTTCTTCTGATATCAGACTGGAAATATCTCAACGTGACGTCACGTCGTCTACGATTGGAAGAAGAACACACCAGACAACTAGATGGACCAGGAACAAGGTAAGTGAGGTTTGTCTCGTGCCTCCTGGACATTCACTGGACTTGGAGATTGGAGGATTCTGGTTGTACCTGTCACCTCGGTGTGGAAGTTGATTTGCCCAATGGCATCGTTCACTGAAGCCATGAGAGCGCCGTCTGGTGAGATAATGGTCACAAACAGCCTGTGGTCATTGGCCATGCCTGTCACCCACTGCACCTGAAAACACATACACACACACACACACACACAAAACATACAGTATACCCATGCAGCGGTGTGGCCTAGCAGTTAAGACTCCCACAACCAAAATGTTCTGTATTGTCTGTGCAGATATCGTTTTTTTCCCCACCGTGCTCTTGTGCAAGGTGGCATGACAATAAAGTTGAATTGAAAATGTCATAGGTTTGATCCTTGTAACAGTCAATACAAATAAACCTTTGCTAATATATATTGCTATATGTTGTTTCTCCGGAACCTTTAGATTTGTCATGATGCTGCTTTGTTGCCAGGTTTCTTTTGATCTTAAATAAGAGACATGAAGCTACAGCACGACTAAGAGCCAAACGGGATCACCTTGAAAGTCAGTCTGATAAGCCCAAGGAGAACGGCGACAACTCATTCTGTGCATTTATTTCCACAGCAGTCAGGTTTCATGCAACACATTTATGACTGCAGACAAGATGAAGATCGATCCTACAGGTTACTAAACGGTGTGTTGTACGCCCCGGCCTCCTCACCATGTAAGTCAGGTAGAAGCTTCCACTCTGGTGGGCGAAGTGCCAGAAACACTCCATCCCCGAGGCAGGAACCTCGATGGCAAAGTCGTATCTGTCTGATCCTCTGAACAAGCCTGGATCTGCCTCGCCGAGGGAGGGCTCCGACTTCCTGGCCCAGACGCAGTGAGAGCTGATGACTATGTACAGAAAGTAAGAGAGCATGGCTGCAGGCTGCATGGTCTGGTCTGCTTTCACTGTGAAGGTGGAGGTGAAGGAGGAGGTGAAGGGACCCACCACCTCCTCCTGTTGAGTCTCAGATATCAAGCCAAGGAGAATCATTAACCACGTCAACAATCTCCCAGTCCAGACGCTGCTCTTGAACGCTGCATGCTTGATAACGTATCACTTTTTTTTTTAATTTTACAGGTTTCAAGGTCCCAGGAGTCATGAAACTCACTCAACATACCATGGAAACTTTACAGTCAAGGACATTGCATCACCAGTGTTGCAGTTGCTTGTTTTCTCCACAGGAAGAACATTTAAAAAAGATTTTAAAAAATCTTCTGGCGTGAGGCAACACTAACAAGTGGAGACTTTTTTTTATTTTAACAAAGGTATGGTTTCCCCGCTACTTGTCCAGGTGAAATGTACATCAATCATTCAGATTAGCATTGAAGCACAATACATGTACAGTTGGATGCCCTGAATATCGTACAGAAATGGTGAATCGACTCTGGCTGATATTTTTATTTCCGCCTTTACCAGCACATTCATTTTCCTCCATATCTGCTGAGCTGACCATGACAGGACTGAAAAACCATTTCTGGAGTTTTTTACATTTTTTTGTTGTTAAATGTTCAGATCATCATTTAACAGTGAATTTGATGATATTGTGTAAAGAAATACAATGAAATTGTAATTTTAAGAGACCTGGATGTCACCATTTTACACCATTTTATGACAATAAAATGCACAAATCCAGATCCTGACTGCAGCCTGGTTCTCCTGGACTCTCCATCCTCAGCAGCTCGGCTTCTCGGCCTCGCCGCTGGTCTTGGTGACAAAGAGTCTCTTGAGGAAGAGGAGCTGCAGGTATCCGGCCGTGACGATGACAAGGCTCTGGGCCGCCGACCACCAGGTGACGTACTGGGCGTTGGACTGCAGCAGGAAGTAGTCAGCGCTCTTCCTCACATGACCGAAGTTGTAGTAGCGGAATATGTGGAAGACGTGGTTCTCTACCCTGTGGGACGCCTCCTGGAAACAAGCACATTAGCTTCAAATAACTATATTAATACTATTACTACAGCTGCTGCCGTTAATACTACTACTGACATTACTACTACTATTACCACTAATACTATTACAAATACTACTCCTATGTTCATTACTACTACTGATCTGCACCCACAGATCTTGTGTTCTTCTCTATTCAGTTTAAGAGGAATGGAAGGAACTTTCATCAGGTCATGATTTCACTTCACTTTAAACGTTAAGCGCCACGCCCATTCCTCATTCTTCTCCACTATCTGTTAACACCAGATCAACACCAGCAGGAAGTTGTGTCTACCTCTATGGTGGTCAACGTGTTGTTCAGGTCTTTGCTGGCTTCCTCTTTCTTCTTCTTCTCTTCCTCCTTGCGTTTGGCAGCGTCCTGGTAGCCGTCGTAATAAACACCGAAGCTGAGGAAGACCTGCATGGTGCCAAAGTGGTTGTGGAAGTTGCTGAAGCACATCTGATAGAAACCTGGACAGAGGGAGGCCACAGATAGAGTTTAGAATAGATAGAATAGAATAGATGACAAACAGCTCGGTTAGAAAGCAAGTTATATTTTGATGAAACTTTATTGATCCCTGTGAAGAAATTGGGCTGCAGCAGCAAATTGTAATAGGATACACCAAAGAAAAAAACAACAACATTTTATATATACATATATAGTGTAGTTTTGGTGTAGTTACAGTGCATTTTAAGTGTACTTTCGGAATACATTTGGTATAGTTGTGATGTAGTCAACCTGTACCTTTGGTGTAGTTGGGTGTGGTTTTGGTGTACAGGTGTAGTCTAGTGTACTTTAGGTGTAGTTTGGAGTAGTGACAGCTCATCCTAGTTCAGGGGGAGTTACATCACTTCCTGTTGACTGGTACATTACATCAAACTAGAGCACAGTGGAGTCAGACCTGTTTCCTCCGTCTCGAAGTTCATCTGACCCGTCACATCATCAATAGTGGACACCACCAGACTGCTGGGAGCGTTGATAGTGACAGACAGGTGTCTGTCATGGCCGACTCCCGTCACCCACTGGACCTACAGACAGACAGGTAGACAGGAAGACCGAGAGACAGACAGACAGGTAGACAGAGAGACACACAGACAGGTAGACAGACAGACAGACAGAAAGACAGACAGAAAGACAGGAAGACAGACAGGCAGGTAGACAGACAGACAGAAACACAGGCAGGTAGACAGGAAGACAGACAGGCAGGTAGATAGACAGACAGAAAGGTAGGCAGGTAGACAGACAGGCAGGTAGACAGAAGACAGAAAGACAGGCAGGTAGACAGACAGACAAGAAGACAGGCAGCATACATTACTGTACATTCATTAAAGTCTCTTTTTAAAAAATAAATAAATAAATAACCCACTGGATGCGAACTTCAAAATAAAAGCACAACAACTTCAGCCCCCTCATGGTGTTCTTACCATGAAGTTCAGGTAGAATCTCTCTCCCTGGTGAGCGAAGTGCCAGAAACACTCCATCCCCTTAGCAGGAAGCACGATAGAGAAGTCGTACTGGTCGGAGCCCCAGAACAGCTCCTGGTCAGACATGTTGGGGTGGAGGTCGGTCAGGGGTCCGCCGCCGGCCAGACCCAACACCACCACCACCACAACAGCCAGGGGTGCCCGACACAACATGGCTACAGAATAAGCTTTTCTATACTAAAGTAGAGGTGTAGTGTCTGTGAGCTGGACTGGACTGGCTTACAGGGTAGAAATGATTAACTAGCGCTGAAACGTTGCCTTCCTCTGTGGGAAATCTGAGGTTCCTTCACAGGTGGAGGCTGATAGAAGAGCAGATCTGCTCTCCACTCATAACTGGAAGAGCTGACCAAATATACCAACTGTTGATGAGTTTACCATCCAGACCGGTTTAGAAAAGAACCCCAATGATGGTTGGTAACCTGGATGCTTATCTGATAAGATTTCAGTAATAAGATTGGACTAAATCTGAAGATTGGGAGATTCTCATCATTCACATTGGGATTTGTAGGAATCCAGTCCCTTAATCAAGGTTAAATGTTGTTTCTGAAGAACATCTGACTACTTAAGGAAATCTGAGACGGGATTTAGAGGTAGAGATGAATGTGGTTTAATGAAGGTTCAATGGAAAAGAAATTCAGCACAAAAAACCCAAACAGGCTCCATAATCTCATAAAACAAACCTACAATCACTCCAATCCAGATACATTCTTTGATTTTTCATATTCCAGTCTTCCTTGTTTC
Source organism: Hoplostethus mediterraneus (assembly GCA_034670385.1). Classification (NCBI taxonomy): domain Eukaryota; kingdom Metazoa; phylum Chordata; class Actinopteri; order Trachichthyiformes; family Trachichthyidae; genus Hoplostethus; species Hoplostethus mediterraneus. The sequence goes on along the minus strand of JAXDDW010000125.1, from coordinate 321,936 downwards.
TCCAAACCCATTTCCAGGGAGTCTGCAAGTCTCACCAGGTTACATTTAAGACTGATTAAGACCTTTTTAATACCAGGATGAAGTCGGCAGGACTGGACTGATGAAAACACAACATTTATAAACCTTTAACTGTATTCAAGACCTTTTAAGGCCTTGAGTTTAGATAAGTAAGACATTTTCGGGACCTGCAGACACCCTGGGTTCATTTGGAGAGATAAATATATGAGATCAGTCGTTTGAGGTTGCAGAAGATAATACAGTGTACAATCAGTGAGAAGACTCCCCTGAGCAGGAGGAAGCAGCATGAGATACTTGTGAGGAACATGCAGACGGCCTATGGCGCTCTGAGGTTCAGGGTTTGGTCTTCAGACGGGTTTCTAGTTCAGCATGGTTGTGACCGACTGTGCTGAGGTAAAAATATCACACCCACTTCTCCAGCTTTCAGAACGGAAATGTCAAACGAGAGGTAACCAAGGTTGGATGCTAAACTCAATCTAAGGAACCTACGGCAAACTTCACTTGACTTTTCCAGATCTTAACTTCTTGACTGAATTTGAAGGTTTTAGTGGGAGTTCATATGAGGTATGAGGGTGGCTGGGCCATCATGGAGAGTTTGGGGCGACAGCTGCACAAAATTCGTAGTTGGCATTGGGACTGAACAATACTTTTCTATACCTTTCTAAACTTTTTGTGCAATTCCAAACATTCCAAGACCTGGAAAAAATATTTTCCGGACTTTTCCAACCTTTACAGCAACCCTGATTTCACGTTTCAAGCAACATTTTGGAAACATAAAAACTTAAAAAAATTAGCCGACCACGACTCGAGGAGAACCACTATGACACTATGAAGGCAAACGGATTTGGAGGTCTAAGAAGATCAGCTGTCACTTCGAGGAGTAAATATAATAACTTATTTTCTTGTGCGATTTTGAAAATCTAAACATCGATTTGTACAGCAAGTGGAGGGACATTTGAAAGCTGAGATATTTCAGCGATCAGCTGGCGGCGCTTGGCCTTCTGGTGCGAAAGAGTCAGGTTGATACTACGATATGAAACACAGTAGAGCTGAGTGATGGGACTCCACCTCCATATTCAGAGGAGAAACCAGCGTTGTTAAAAGCAAAGTGATATGAGAAAGTGAAATTAAAATGACAAAACAGACATGTCTATCAAACTCTACTGTGTTTGCATTTAAGTTTCACTCTGCTGCCAGACGAGTCTGACGGGTTCATTTGGAATAAATACTTTGAAAGCTACTCCACATCCAGCAGCACCCCGTCCAGACACTTGGATTGAATTAGAAGATACTTTATGTCCCCCTGTAGGGAGATAGTCGTTTCTCTTGCCCCGTCCACAGGGAGGTCAAAGGTCAGAGGTCAGCTACAGAACAACACCCTGGAGATGGGAGGGATTCAGTGTCCTGCTCAAGGACACTTCAGCAGGACGGGGGGTTTGCTGACCCAAAGGTAGATTCCAGGTAGGAAGATACCTCCAAAGACGTGATTCCACATTAATGGTTTTAACTGGTGAACAGGTGAATACTCCACCCAGCCAGTTGAAGAACAACTAGATTTAGCTTCTCCGTGACCTGATGTTCCTGTTCCAGCACCAGCCTGCGTGGCTCCATGGTCACACATCTCCACCACAGGTCCAATCACTACGGTGCACAGTTAAACTACATCGGCATGGCACACTTCCCTTCTGGTTTGGTTTCACAGCACCAGGAGAAATCTCGCCGGCGTCTGAGTGACAATTCATCAGATGGAGAACTCTGCCCCGCCCCTCCGGGTGCGTTTGGGGAGGAAAGTTGGTAGTTTGAATCCAGCAAAGGGGTTGATCCAGAGCAGCGATGGCTGACCTCCGAACACCGACCTCAACCCCGCCCAGCGGGTCTGACGCTCCCACGTCGGCTTCTCGTTCTTCAGACGCTCGATCTCCTGATGGACACAGAGATACACAACCTCATTATGCTCAGCTAGAGATACACAACCTCAGTATACTCCGATACACAACCTCATTATGCGCCGCTAGAGATACACAACCTCATAATACTCAGCTTGCGAGACACAACCTCATTATGCTCAGCTAGAGATACACAGCCTCATTCCACAAAGAGATAGGCCACCTCAAGCTGAGGTAACAGTATTTTCTAGTAGTATTTCTATCTGGAAGCTGAGGTAACAGTATTTTCTAGTGGTATTTACCTCTGAAAGCTGAGGTAACAGTATTTCCTGGTTGTATTTCTATCTGGAAGCTGAGGTACCAGTATTTCCTAGTTGTATTTCTATCTGGAAGCTGAGGTACCAGTATTTCCTAGTTGTATTTCTATCTGGAAGCTGAGGTACCAGTATTCTCTAGTAGGACGCTTGTATCTACCATCATCTACCACATGATATAAATGCATCGTTAATGTGTGTGAGGTTGGCCCCACACACATTACCGGGGGTGTGATATATCAGGTAGTAATATAATGTGTACATGATAATGTATATCTGAGTTTCTCTCCTCACCGTCTCGTCGTTGCAGATGGAGTGGAGCTGAGTGCCAAACATGACAGCTGTGAAGGTGAGGAAGAGGAGGCCTTCCAGACAGAGGAAAATCATCAGCATCACCGTCACCGGAGGAGAGAAATCACTGCACTCTGCACAGTAAAACGTCACAGTAAGTAAAGTATCGTACCTCTCTAAACCACATTTACCCTCTATTGTCTTTATCTTACGGTGCCTTCTTGTTTTACAGTATTAATTTGATATAAATGATGATAGGTGTGAATAGATTGTGATCTTATAATCACTATGAGAAGGAAATTCTATGTTGAGGCTAGTTCCTAGATATCTCCGTTACACATTTAAAAGCTGCTGAAGTTGAAAAAAAACAAACAAATTCACTCACAAGCTGCCAAAATAGGGTGCCAGAGCCAATATTTAAAGCCCTATATATGCTCAACTAATAGGAACTGAAAGCTAAAACTTGCATGGTTATTATTATATAATCATAAATAAACATTTTAAGGTTATATCTGAGGTAGTAAGCTGGGGAGGTTCTGGAAATCTAGGTTTTCACATGGAGTGACTCTATTCAGTTTAGTCTTATTATCAGCAGGATAGTCGTCCTCACAGTAAAGAATGTCCTCAGGTGCTACTGCTTTAATGTAACATGGTAATAGGTGGGAAATGTAGTTTGGTAAAGGAGGACAGTGGATTTCTAGGACTCACCACTCCACTGGACTCTGACGCAGGTGATGAACTGGTATCCACAGAGCGCCAGGGCGTGGCTGGAGATCATAGCTATGTACATCTGCAGAGACAGAGGCAATGAACCAGACCTCTCAGCCTGGGTCCAACAGCATTTGCAAATACAGTTTTTGGTTTGTTTTAGCCTCCTGTGGTGCCAAAGGGGGCGGGGCAAAGCATACAGGATGAGTGCCAGAAAGTTTAGACAATCACAGGAACATTTTCCAGGGACAATTTGGACTTTTACCTCATTAGCAACTTACCTGACACCATCCATGTCCTGATGCTGTAAACCCCACCCATCTGGTAGTCCAGGAGGATAAAAAAAACACTAAATACTCCAAGGTCTGGTGTTTCTAGTTCATCATGTTCTAGTCAGAATCAGTTTTGACTATATAAAGCCAGCAGACCTCAGAGTGACGGTTGGATGAACGATTTTATAGAAACCTGAATGAACCAGCAGTGGAAACAGGCCACCTCTACAGCGATGCAGATCTAAACCCCCCAAAACGAGACGATGCTGACTCACTAGAATTAATTTACTGATCATTACTGGGAGAAGCCACGAGGCAGCAAAATTATTCACAACTTCACAGGAAAAATGCACCATCTGTCTGCAGATACAACACAATCTGCTGGGAGGAGACCATATTCACTATGATGCCAGTTGAGCTAAATATAGGATTTCACTTCACAGCTTAAATACTGGATAAGACAGGAGGATATTAGGGAGGTTGGTTGTATTTCGCTAGCGGCTGTGTGTTGCCTTCGCCTCGGGCTGCACATTTAATCTTTCAATCTTATTGTGTGATTTTAGTTTTGGAGAATTCAGCCATGTGGAAACAAATTCATTTGACTAGGAATGTCTGTAAATGTAAACAGTCAAGACATTCTCATAGGATGTGAACGTGTGGGAAAATAATCTTATCTCACATCAACAAGACTAAATAAAGAATTAATAATAATTCTAACCACAAGCCTCGCCGTCTTTTCTTAACACCAGGTCACAGAGGGGCCAAACAAATGGAGGCAAGCAAACACATGATTTAACTAAATCATCAAGTTCTCCTAATACGGATCAGAATTCCTAAGAGTAAGAAACATTCATCGGTAGCAGATAAGTGTCCTAGTTTCTACAGTTATAACCATATGAATACTGGCCACAGTACTAGGACCAGTCACAGTCTGGACTAGCTACACACTGTCTACTATTCTAGCAACACAGATTCTTCACCCATGTGGCTTCCAGAACTCTGGATCACTGCATCAGCTAAATGCTCAAATGTGATGTTGGTGATCTGTGGATTTAACCTCCTTGTGCTGTTGCACCACTCAATCTTTTGCAGGATGTCGTGACAAAGACATGTTATCCGTCAGACTGCCGACTGAAAGGAAGATAAACACACCGGTAAGGTCCTGTTTTTTGAGTATGCAGTATTTTTTCCCTGCCATATTCCTTGCACTACTTGTATAGTTTTTGTATATTTCTTTTTTTGTATATTTTGAGGATATTTTTTATACAGTTTGTTGCCCTTAAATGTGTTTATTATATAGTGATGTGTGCCTCTCTCTTGTTCTGTACTGCTGCATAACTGCAATTTCCCCTCGGGGACAATAAAGAGCCTCTAATCTAATCTAATCGCAGCATGACCCACCCACCAATAAAACAAAACGGTTGGTTTCTTGTAATGTTTGCGATCTAGGAAGTTAGACAGGAAGTGATCTCACAGTGAAGAGGACGAAGAAGCGCTGGTTTTTCTCTCCAACACAGTTGTTGACCCAGGGACAGTGGTGGTCCATCTTGCGGATGCAGCGCTTGCAGATACTGAGGAAGAGGAACACGGCAAATTCACTTCCTGTATATACAGACTTATCCTTCCTCTTGGAGAGGTAGGAAACATTTCTTGTTCTCTCTTGTACTACAGAGTCCGGTAATCCCACATGTGGAAGGTGAATAGTTGGTCTGTCTGCATGCCTAGACGTGTTTGTGTACCTGCTCATCTGAATCATGTTTTTCATGAAATTTTCATGTAATTGTTTGTCTTCTTTTCTTAATTGTCATTTCATCCTATTTGTCACATATTGCATAAATACATATTTTTCTAAATAATTCATATCACTTATTTCTTATTGTTTACTTAAACACTTTTTGCTCTGTTTTTATTCCTATTTTTCTTTGCTATATGCCCCAGTCTCATCTCATCTCTCTTACTTTCACTACTTCATCATCCAACTAGACCTTTAGAACAGGACTCTGAATGATGGCTGGTTAATGCAGACTAGACTAACTTAGCAGACACTAAACCAATTGACATCATTCAGCTGTTTGGTGGTAACTCCCACCCTGTACGAAGCCTCCTGACCTGCAGTGATGAGCCCTCTCAGGTTTGATGCTGCAGCATTTGGGACATTTATAGACGACCTCCCCCGGCTTCAGCTGCAGACTCTCCATGTACTTCTTAGTGGCATTTCCTTTCGGGACAGCTCCCTGAGGAGACGGACAGAAATACAGGAACAATAAAAAGGGGAGAGTGAGCAACTCAGGTGCAAGTCAGTCAAAACCAGCCCACTGGTCTTTTCCTCCCAAACATCCCAGCCTCTGTACAGGATTCCTATAAATTTAATTATTTATAGTATTATATTATTGATCACCACTGCAAATATCACCACATGTGAAGTGACAGTGGTTCTACAGCTACATAAATCAATAGTTTCCCATCCAGATCCAAAACCCAGAGTACAAGCCTGTCCAGCCTCACCGGGTCGGTCAGCATGGTGCGGAGGTGGGAGGCCAGCGCCAGGACGGCCAGGCTGTTGAAGGCCACTCCGTTGACCACGGCGTACCAGAAGCTCTTGGAGGGCAGCAGCATGACGAAGGTGACCACAAAGTCGGCGTAGAGCACCAGGAACCAGGTGATGAAGGCACACACCATGCCACAGCCGTCCTGGATGAACCAGACCCGGTCAGCCTCGCCTGCAGGGCTTCTCACTGCAGCCTCCTCCCCGTCCAGCAGGGGACGCTGCTGCTCCACGTCCCTCAGCCGGTGGCCTGAGGACATTCTGTCCCTGCTGGAGAAACCAGGAGGCATGAACAGGCGTGGTGGCAGGGATGCTGAGGAAAGGGGTTTTGAAGGGCGATGCCAATATTTCTGGATTCAAATTGCCCATATTAGTGTTTTTCTGCCCTATGGAGGTCAAAGTTCACCTACATTTTTATTTACTACCACATCACTGGTTAGATCCATAAGTAGTAAAATCAAACCACTATGGTTCATTATTTTTAGTTGACAAGGTGGCCTAGCGATTAGAAAGCCTCCCTGAACAGTTTCAGGTGGGAGGAGCCTCTCTGAAGTCAATTCAGTTCTTCTTACTATTTTCATGTGCTTTTGTTCTGATCATATTCTTTAACCATCATAATTTGATTGTTAATTGATAACTGTGTCATAAATCTGATTGTCTATCAGCTAGGCCAGTAAAGTCCTAAATCACTAAAGGGTGAAGCAAGACACTGTGCTGGTGTAGGGGATTACAATAGGAGACAGTTATATTAATAAGTGTTAATGACAAGGAAATTCTTGGTGAAATAATAATAAATCATTTGTTACTCAGGATGATGCATACTTACTTGAAATGTAGCTTCTACTTCATAACATTATATCTCCTCTTCCAGCGACTTGATAGAGTCTTAAGGTTTTTTTCTCTTGGGTCACATTGCTGAAAACAGCAGAGGTCAAAAGTAGAAATGTTTAGTACACAATTAAAGTCAAAACCATTCAGCCTGTGACAACTGACAGAAACAGCTAAGCTAGGCCCGTTTTATACTCAAATGTTCAAAATCAGAATTGAGTTCAATTGAGAATTGAACAATCTTGTTGAAATGTCTTGACTTATAAAAGCCAGGAGAATGCAGTTATTACTCCTTTTAGAAAAGCAAGAAAGCTGAAGCTAGCTAGTCTCCACCTCTGCTAACCTGACAGCTAGCTAGCTCTTAGCTTGCTAATTAGCTAATGCGCGTTAGTTGCAAAATATATATGATTTGACTTTAGTAGTTACTACTACTAGTAGTACTATTAGAACGTTATAGAACACGAGCTAGCTTGCTTTTCATATCCGTTGTGGTTTGGTAAAATAAACAGGCTAACTTCATAACACTGGACCAAATGTTAGCATTTTAAGCTAACGCTAATAGTAGCTAAGTAGAGTACTTGCTTACATGACAGCTGGCTACCGCATAGATAACTAACGCTCAGTAGCGTGGTGGTTTGACCTTATGCCTCCAAATAGTAATAGATAACCAGCTGTGTATGTGTTAAGATAAACTAATAACTTGCTATCATTGCACCAAACGTTAGCATTTCCAGCTAGCTAGCTAACGCTAACATTATGGTCAGCTGGTGCAGAGGGTTTGCTGTACTAGACATGGTTTTATTATTTTTCCTGCTTACCGGTCGACAGCCTTCCAGAAATGAGTTTCCAGTTAAAAAACGCTGTTGTGTGTGTATGGATTTACATTTCAAGAGATGAACACGTTCATTCATCCCTGACAGCCCGTCCAGTGGTTGTTTATATGGAAGGAGTGTTTCCAGGTTAAAGCTCAGCCCTCCGAGAATAAAATAACTACAAAATAAAAGCTACCATAAACCCCTACATCTCCTCAGATTGAGATATAGCTCCATCAGTCTGTTAATGATTCAATCAATTTCATTTAAAAAAACAAGATAAAAGTCAATTTAAGAAAACATAAATGCATTGGGCACTTAGATCGGGTTAGATCGATATATCAAACTGATACAAGGCTGATATTGTACTAATATTAAACATGGGGTCTGGTCCAGTCAGTGTTATCCACGTCTGATACATGACGCAGTTCGACCGATTACACATTTTTTGTAGAATGTGTCCATACTACACTGGTTGTCTATAGTAAACTTAACCTGAATTGATTGTAATGCAACATTTCAGATTCACCACAAGGATGAATTTATAATAATAATAATAATAATAATATATTCATGAGCTTTAGTGTCCCATGGTCTAAATGCTGTTTCAGAGCCTTTTCCACTCTGATGAGAATACAATTCTGGGGGAAACACTGAATACTTTTCATTATATTATATTTTCTATTATTATATTATAATTGTATTATACTATAAATGTTGACTAGCAGCACAAAATATTGGCTATATGAAAGAAATATGAAATATTGAATACACAATATGAAAGAAAAAGTAACTACATCTCAATTCTCATAATAACAGTTTACAAGAATTTAACAACCAATGCGTTCAGTAACTAGTTAGCACAACAAAGTAATCTGAGTACCCCAACACTGAGAACTCATATCTATTTGGGGGCCCTTGACATGAAACATCTGGATCCCCTGCTAGTTTTAATTGATTCGCCTTCAGTGAAAGAACACGGACAAACACGTCTTAATCATGGGTTTATTATTGGTTATTTGGGTGTGAATTAAATAAGGCACCTTCACAGCATCTTTTAACATCCAAATCAGAAATAAAATATAATATTGCGGTACAAAAATAATTGAGACTTCTGATTGGGTTTGACATCCATTTAGCATCAATCAGCCACCTTGCAATAAAAACACCTTGCTAGTCTGAAGACAACACGTGAAGAAAAACACTTCAGACTAATAATGGGAACATGGAAACCTTTGCCTGACCGACCAGAAGGAGCCGAGAGTCAAAGAGCCATTGGTCAGTTTAAAGTAAAGTTTCATCCACAGATAAAAACCTTAAACCACAACGCAGTCCTACATACATGATAAGTGAGACATATGAAATGTGTCCATGTGACATTAGTGTGCACAGTAGCGCTGATGGGTGATAATACAGTACTGCAGCCCTTTCATCATATTTCAGACAGCTGGCTAAAATAACGCAACCCGGTTAATCAATCACCCGGACAAAACACATCCTAACACTCAAGAGGACAGAACCCACAACACGCTGCCGTCTAAATGGTCACAGGTCATAAATAAGATTACATTATTCTAATAAAATAATAAGTGGAGTAGTTTTATGTTAAAGGGAAAAAGAGCAAAACAAACCTCCAAACCTGTCAATCCAATTTCAGCATTGAATCCAAGCCGTCTAGTTTTCAAGTAAAACAATAAAAACAGTGTCAACCACAACGGCGTCTGGCTCGGAGCCAGCTACAGTCTGGTTGTGGCTTACAATAAAACAAAAGCAACGACATTCATATGAACCTGAAATAACGTTGGTTTGCATCCCTTTTTTGTGAAGGCTGGAAGAAAAAAGTGCTTCAAAATCAGGTGAGGAGGAAGAGGAGGAGGAGGAGGAGGACTTCCAGGGAAGAGCTGCTGGAGACAAACTGGAGCTGCTTTGTTTTTTCTTGGCAAACTCAGAGGTCACCTGAGTTCAAACTGTTTTAGGTGGCCGGTAGATAAATAGTTTGACACTGAGCAGTTAAATCACAGAGATCCTTTAACCTATATGATCCTAGATTACACACACAGCGTGTAAAAATGACATCACAAGACCCCGCCCCCACAGTAAAATGAAACCAGTTCAATCAGTCTCCCTGGTCCACTGACTGGACACCGGTATCTGGGGAGGCGGAGGCGGCTGTCTCATCGTCTCCATTGGTCTGGATGGTGGGGTGGAGGTGAGACGGGCTGCAGAGGGGGTGGGTGAGACAGGAATCATCCCGGGTGTCTGACCGGGAGTCTTCAACCTGGTCACGTGCGTAAGTTTGGGGGGGTTCGCTGGGAGGCTCGATGATGGACTCGACTGAATCTAGAGATGTGCTTGGATCAGGCGGCTCGTTAACCGCTTCGTTTAGAGGGCGGGGACTCCGGTTGTGGTCGTGAGACGGTTCATTTTGGTCTTGTGAGCTGGAGTGACCGGTCGAGGTGTGTGTGACAGAGGATTCAGCCGAGCTGCCGGTGTGTGACGTCTCGGTAGAGGGCGGTGCTAACGAAGCCTCACTAACAGCGTCAACGTGAGAGAGGTCAGGAGAGTTGGGAGCGTGTGTGTCATTGGTGTCGGATTGTGAGCGGGTTGTATCGGCGGACGCCTGAACGCACCCTGACGGAGTGTATTCAGTAGAGCTGGGAGTATGTGTGTCGTTTGCATCGGGTTGTGAACGGGTCGTATTGGTGGACGCCTGAACGCACCCTGACGGAGTGTATTCAAGAGTGCTGGTAGTGTGTGTGTCATTGGTGTCGGGTTGTGAACGGGTCGTATCGGTGGACGCCTGAACGCACCCTGACAGAGTGTATTCAGCAGAGCTGGGAGTGTGTGTGTCGTTTGCGTCGGGTTGTGAACGGATTGTATCGGTGGACGCCTGAACGCACCCTGACGGACTGTATTCAGGAGTGCTGGTAGTGTGTGTGTCATTGGTGTCGGGTTGTGAACGGGTCGTATCGGTGGACGCCTGAACGCACCCTGACGGAGCGTATTCAGTCGAGCTGGGAGTGTGTGTGTCGTTTGCGTCGGGTCGTGAACGGATTGTATCGGTGGACGCCTGAACGCACCCTGACGGAGTGTATTCAGGAGAGCTGGAAGTGTGTGTGGACCCGGGCTGGTCGGGTGTGTGTTCTCCAGCTCCCCACTGTGGTGTTGGAGGTTGCGGGATGTCCAGGGTGTGGCAGCGCCCCAGGGGCCGCTCTCTGGCCCGGGGCCCGGCAGCGAGGCTCCCTGACGGGCCGCTGCTCTCGACCGTCTCCCCCCGCCTCAACCTCCTCCTCTCTGGATTCACCTGGGAGGAAAAACCAAGACTGAGTCAGGAGTCAGGAGAGGGTGGTTGGGTTTGGGGTTGTTAGATTACAACAATAAGTTATATATTGTAGTTCTCTTGTTTCTGTTTTCCAGGTCAGTTTGTGTCTTCGTCATTTTCATTTATTTCTTTTATGTTGAGATGTTAAGACTTATGTATTTCAGCTGTACACATTTGTAGTTTTTACTCTTTTTGTGTCTCACCAGAGTCCCATTATTATACTCCAGTAACTCAAATATCGCTGATGCTGATCTACAATCAGTTTAAAGTGCTTTAAAATGCTAATTTGTAGCATTTTGTGTTTCTCAAAATGAAGACCACATTTCCCATAAACCCTGTTGCTTCCTGTTGCCAAGAGGATGTTTTCTTTTGAAGCCAGAGCCAGAAGAAGGATTAGCGCCTATGGCCAATATGCATTCAGACCAGGTAAGATAACGTCAAGCTGAACCACCTTCAGATTCACACTGATGACTCCACATTCATATGATGATTTATTGGTGTTAACACTGATAATCAGCAGAGAGTACCTGGCTGAGGGTTGGTGAACGGGTGGAGGGAGGACTGGAGGAACCCTTCTTCTTCTGCTGAACCCTTCACGTGTCAAAGAGCATGAAAACAGAGTTAACTCAACCAACAACCTGGAGAACATCTCCTCGACTCAGGTTCTGATATCTGACTAGATGGGGCTAACATCTCACCGGTTGATGGACTGGGCCAGCTTCTGTCTCCTGCTGTTGCCGTTATCCTGCAGCTTCAGACGCTGGACGAAGGAATGAGCTGTCGACAGGAGAGACAGAAGCTGATTGACTGGTTCACTGGCAAATCAGATTATTGACAGATGAAATGTGTTTGTAACTGAATGTCTAACTACAAATGACGAGTTTGGTTCCAAAATTAGATCCCAGCTTTTTGAATAAAGTGACACCTAGACGACCGATAAACCAAATTCAACCAATTGATGGCACGTTTTAAAGGACAGAAGGGAACTAGTCGACAGGGGGTGTCCTAGATTGTAAACATATTGAATTATCAACTTCAGGTAATGATTGTGGCATTTTGGAAATTATCTGTATTTTCTCTTCATTACCCAGAGCTCCTTTAGGCACAGAGAGGAGTTTGATTGGTTCGGCATCAGGGGAAAGTCCAGACGCTTTCTGCAGAGCCCTCAGGATCTCAGTATTCTGGAGAGAGGAAAATAACATATTACTGTTAAAATTACTACTTTTCTCACTGCTAATCATTCATTTGTCCTTGCCATGGGTCTCATTCAACCAATCATATGTCGCTGGAGGAACCCACTGGATAACCAATGACACCTGCCCCTGCCCCTTTTCCTCCAATATCCAATCAGGTTTCTACATAGGAGCTGATGCTGTATTCAGGTGCAGTGTTTCCCATACATAAGCTCATCTGTGGCACACCGCACGGCCGGCACAAAATACAAAGTTGGTTAACGTATAGAAACTGATCTAAGTGGATTTCTAACGGATCACGTTGTGTTCTCTGTCACACCAGAAACTAATCTCACTCAGTTGTAGCTTGTAAACACACCACAGGCTTTTCCTCCTGGTGAGTGACTGACAGGCAGGCAGACAGACAGACAGACATCTGCTAGCTAGACGGACGAGGACAGTCTGACCTCACAACAAGATGCTCTACCTCCACACGTAAAGTTCTGAGCTCTGGGAAACACCGATCTGATCTGGGACAGGAGGTAGACAGAAGCGTCCTACTAGAAAACACTGACCCCACCTTGCCCCCCAGCTCGTAGGCGCAGTCCAGCGGCGTTCGTTGCCTCTTGTTCCTCAGGCCGAGCAACGCCCCCCCCTGCAGTAACACCTCCACCAGCGCCTGGTGGCCCCCCCGCACCGCCTCATGCAGCGCTGTGTTGCCCTGGTGGTTCACTATGTTCACCAAGGCATTACTCTAGAGAGACAGACAGACAGACAGACAGACAGACAGACAGATAATCAACAAATGGACAATAACATGTTGAGCTATTTCTTCTGTTTTCATGTGTGGATTTAGAAGTGCTATAAAATGTTTATTATCATCATAATGATCATTATTACTACTACTGGACATCAGGAGACATTTTAATATCTTCAAGTGTGTGTGTGTGTGTGTGTGTGTGTGTGTGTGTGTGTGTACCTGTAGCAAGGTGGTAGCCGTCTCCAGGTTTCCACAGAGACAGGCGTGTATCAGAGGTGTGTTGCCATAGTGATCCTTCTTGTTGAGTTTGGCATTGAACTCCAGCAGAGACCTCACCACCTGAACACACCGTGGAGAGATAACACACACTTTCTATTATATTTAATCAGTCCCTCCAGAATGAACGCATATTCAACCAACTGCCGCAATACTTGCAAGAGCTTGCAATTTTGCCAAAACACAAGGCACAATGCTTCCACATTAACACTCCTACATGTTCGTTTTTTTATTTAAATATGGAATTTGCACCATTTGCTTTCTATCCTGAGCCTTTGATATGGTTACGGACAACCGAGATGAATCCCGGTGGGTCTTTGGGCCGGTTGGATGTTTGGCCGGTTCTTCTATGTCTTCCAACTACAAACCGCTCACTCCGCCACCTACTGGCAGGTGCAATAAACCTGGAACTGACCAAATACCTACATGCCACAGTATATTATTAAACAAAACATTGAAGGGATTGGGCAGGTATTAAAAAAATATCATTTTACAGGAGCTACAATGGCAAACTGTAGATATGCTGCATTGCAGCCTAAAGGGAAAAAAACAAACAAAAATAATGTAAAGAAAACTAGGATTAAAAAGGAATGAAAGACAAAGGAAGGCACTAGACAGAGATCATGTGTAGTAAAACTAGTTTTCAGCCGGCGACCCCAGGAGGTATTAATGTGTGACGATTACTCTAGGCTACTACTTAAAAAAAAAAAAAACCTAAAAAACAGAATGTTTTGGGGAGCTGGGGGGCTCGAAATATTCATCAATTCCTGCTGTTTTACCACAAGATAACATGAAAAATATCACAAATTGCATTGCAATTTTTGATAAAAGCCGCTGCAAGTTCAATAATTTTGGGCCGCAATAATCAGAAAAAAACTCTGCGAAATCCTGGTGGGACTGTTTAATATCATCACCTGAACACACCAGGGAGAAATCACACACACTGTCGCTTCTTTAGCGAAGCAAGCAAAACATGCAGCTAATAAACACACTAAATACACTAAATAGTCTAAATACACCAACATTTCCCAGGCTGCCCTGCTCCTACCTGGACGTGGCTGTTCTGGCTGGCCAGGTGAAGGGGCGTGGCGCTTTGGTTGTTGCGGGCGTTGACGTTGGCGCCGTGGCGGGTCAGCAGGGCGACCAGCGCCGTGTGGCCGTGGAGAGCGGCGACGTGGAGCGGCGTGAAACCGTCAACACTGCTGCTGTTAACGCCGAGACTACCGGCCTGCAGGACAGACAGCTGCTGGAGTCACAGGTAGAGACACAGAAACACAGAACCTCAACGCAGATACAAACCAGAAAGATAATGAAACAATATGAAACAATGTCTCAATATAGAACTATTTTATAGCTGTAACCACCAGCTGAAAGCCAAGGTGAACAGCATTTCTCGTATCTCGTGTCTACTATCTGTCATATATAATGTGAATGTGTGTCCCAGCTGATTCAGATCCTCACGGGTGGATCCATAGAGGGACATATTTTACACAGAGGGACACATTCTATTCTCTAATGCAACATTTTTCTTTTCTTCTTTGTTGTTATATTTTCCTATATTTCCTCAGTGTTTAAGTCCTAAACAGAAGCTGGAATACTTAGTTAAGCAGTTATAGTAGTTATAATAGTTGTGGTAGTTATAATAGTTGTCAGACCTTCTGAGTGGGACCACAGTTTGGACACTGACACAGCGGATGGCAGAGGAGAGTCTGGGAGGGAAGATCTCTATCCTCCTCTTCCTCATCCAACCACTCCAACAGGTAACGCACCTGGAGAACGAACACACACACACACACACACACACACACACACACACACACACACACACACACACACACAAACTAATCAGAGTCCATTCCTGTTGTTCAGGATGATCATTAACAGATTAAGTTTTCATCTCACCATCTCCACATCTCCGTCTGCAACGGCACGCAGCAGCTTCTCCACCTGTCAATCACAAACCCAGAGCGTCTTTTGTCATTTTGTTTTATTGTCATTTCATTTCTGGTATCCAGTTTGTGTTTTTGGCAAGATGTTTCTAGAGGCCAACTGGGATTTTTACGTTGCCTACAATATCTGTCCTGTCCTGTCCTTATCGTTACTCAATATGATGCAGGGTGGTACCTCTCTGTGTCGGACCCGCTCTCCCTCTGGTTTGGCCTCAGAACCCAGGGAAGAGGTGCTGGAGATGGAGGAGCGACGGCTACTGGAGTCTGAGGCCTGGGGGGAGGCAGTGGGAGACTGGGGGGTAGATAGAGGAGGGAGGAGATAAAGTGTCAAGAGAGCATGAAGATCTTAGGTTTGATCCCAGTGTCCTGTTGAAGTGGCCTTGAGCCAGGCTCCGCCCCCCTACCTGCTCACTCTGTATGAACGCACTGCCTCCCTCTGGTATTTGTCTCTACGTTATACAATGTGGTGATATATTGCGTTTTGTCGCGTTTGGTGGTTTGCCTCGTGTTTTATGGTACGTTCACACCCAGCATGTTCTGTGTGTGGGTGCTGGGACCTTTGACCTCAGTACTGGTTGCATAATAATGTTGGTAGAAGTCTCGTCCTGCTGCTTCTAGTCAGACTCACATCAACGTTGCTCCCTCTGCGCTGGCGGACGCTCTCGCTCGACTCCAACAGCATCAGAATCTACGAGAGACACACACACACACACACACACACACACACACACACACACACACACACACACACACACACACACACACACACTCTATTAACATGAACTACTCCAGTGACTGAGCATGCTAATCTGTGATGTCATCAGGAGACACTTCCTGGAACCGCCCACCTCTCAAACTGGGTTGGAGCAGAAAAAGATTGTGGAGCTCAGTGAAAATTCCCTCGAGGAATGAAGCTTTAATGGCGGGTGGCGTTGAATGTGTGTTCAGAAACTCCCTCTGGGGGGCGCCACTGTGTCTGATTGACCCTCACTTAATAGCATCAAACACTAGATCGGTTTTATCAACGAGACGCCAGATCACAGGAGCAACTTGAACTGGATTAATGGTCTAATTCAGAACATACAAAACTGCTCAACAAGAGTATGGGCCTTCTCCCTGCTGATGCTGACCTTGGAGTTGAGAGCACACTGCAGCGGCGAGTCCTTGTTCTTGTTGTGGATGTTGGTGCTGGCCCCGTTCTCCAGCAGGACCTGGATGATGCCCTCGTAGCCCCAGCGAGCCGCCATGTGCAGCGCCGTGTCGCCCTTATCGTTCTGGATGTCCAGAGGGCAGGCCTGGAGGTCGTAGTACACCAAGGCCTTCACACACTGAGACACAGCACAGCAGGATCAGGACCACCACTCACCAGTACCAAGCATAGACTGGTGCAGACTGGTGGCTATACATCATCTATATAGACAGTAACTAAACACATCTAAATTGGTGGAGGCTTTTATCCAAAGTCCCTCTCAGCACCGTGAGCTTATACATTTTCAGTAGGCGTGGCCCCAGTGGGAATCGAACCCCCGACCCTGGCAGTGTTGCTGCCCTACAGGCTTGACTTACGTCCTCGTGTCCGTACATGCAGGCGAGGTGGAGCGGCGTGTTGCCGTTGTTGTCCTGAGCGTCTGTGTTGGCCTTGTAGTGCAACAGCAGCAACTAGAGGAGGGACGGCAACACAGGAAGTAGAAACATTCAAATGAAACAGATTCGGACCCGAGTCTATCCCAGAGGGTCTGCAGGATTCAGGAAGCCAATATAAGACTTTTTAATGCTGCCTGGATTTGGATTTAAGAGCAATTTAAAAACAAAAGAAAGAAAGAAAGCTGTCAAAGCAGCCTGTTTCTGACTGAACAAAGCTAATGGAAGATGTGAAACTATAAATGGGCAGAATAAGAAAAAGGACAACAGGAAATTAATAGTTAAGAGACATGAAGTCCAACTGTGTTCAGTAAAGCAGACAGGATCGATCTGTGGCCTGTAATTACTTCAATTACTCTGTATTTGTATTCCACACAGATGGTGTGATATGGAGTGTGTGAAGGTGTGTGAAGGTGTGTGTTCACCGTGACGCCCTGGTAGCCCCGCTGGCAGGCCAGGTGGAGGGGGGTGAGGGCGTGGTAGTCTGTAGCATTGACCAGCGCTCCTTTAAACACCAGCAGGTCTATCAGCTGGGCCTGACCTGACAGACAGACAGACAGACAGACAGACAGAGAGACAGACAGACAGACAGACAGACAGACAGACAGACAGACAGTTAGTTAGTCAGTGTCTGGTTAAACATCTATCTGGGAAGTAAAATAGTGCACATGAAAGTGTAATTGTAGGAAGTGGTTTGTTAATGTTGTTCTCCAGTCTGGTTTCCAGTTGAGTTGAGAATCAGCTGATGTGATGAATGTGTGAAATACATTCTGCTGTATTCCTGCCAAGTGACCGGTTTGTAAAATCCCCTGATATTCCCTGACTTCCACAGAGAATTACCAAATTCCCTAACGTTCCCTGTCTGGGATACACCAGGAATCACAGTTCCACCATATTCTAGAATCAGTGGGAACCTGCTCACCACAGATAGCAGCAACATGGAGAGGAGTGTATCCTCGGTCGTCCCTGGAGAACGGGGTGACGACGGAGGGGTCGTTCAACCGCCTGCAACAGGAAACCAGAATCACAATCGCTTTAAAGTAATAATCCTTTACATTTCCTCCAAGGAGAAAGACGTCACAGTACTGGACACACTGTTTGATTGACATGATGAAATAAATAAACAAAAATACCACAGAAATAAAAACATGCCCTGACATTAAAGAGTCGGCTTTTTTCACTTCACCCTGTCCAAATATTTTTTGTTGAGTTAAAGATTCATGTGTGAATGTGACTATTGTCCCCCATGGGCCACCGTAGGGTAGTTGAGGTTTTGGCAGAAAAACTGATCTGATTTTCTCAGAAAACAAGCGAGTTGGGACAGAGAGATGCACTCCTGAAGACCAAAATGCCCCTGAAAGCCACATGAAGGGGACAAAATTGGTGTCCAAAAAAAAAAAAGTAAAAGAGTACATTTCTTAACCTGGTACATACTATATTATATACAGTATCAAGTGTCAATGGCCATAAAGTATAATAGACCGTGAACTACACATATCAGTGGGAAGTGAAACAGTAAACTGGGTTTTTCTCTGATGCGACATATAGAGAAAAAGGGAAATGAACTTGACTAGAAGTAGAAAAGAAAACAGAAGTCAGACGGTTTCCTGGAAGACAGATGGCAGTGTTCCCTCTTTACAATAATCAATAGATGTGTTCTGACTTTCAGGATCGATGTCCTCTCATCTGTAAAACACTTCATGATGAACCTGTTTGTTAAAAGACTAGAAATAAATCTGACTTGACGTGTGTGTACATGTGGATATGGGTCTGTGTAAATTTGTGTGTGTGTACATGTGGATATGGGTCTGTGTAAATGTGTGTACATGTGGATATGGGTCTGTGTAAATGTGTGTACGTGTGGATATGGGTAAATGTGTGTACATGTGGATATGGGTCTGTGTAAATGTGTGTACATGTGGATATGGGTCTGTGTAAATGTGTGTACATGTGGATATGGGTCTGTGCTGACCCAGACAGCTGGAGGTCACAGACGTCACAGGAGCAGAGAGGGTGACACATCCTGATGTCCTCGTCACTCTCGCCTTCGCTCAGCAGACGCTCAACCTCCGCCACGTTACCACCCGCTATGTGCTGCATCACACACACACGCACACACGCACACACAGAATGAGAGAGAAATTATTAGAATAGTTGTTCTTTTACATTCTCAAATTGGGATAATTCCTTGTGAAATATAATGATTTTTTACTGGCAACCACCTGGAATGTCTTGGAAGACCGTCAAGGACCCCCGCAACCCCCTAAAGGACCATGGAACCCTCTGCAAGGACCCCCGTAACAACCTAATGGACCACAAAACCCTCTGCAAGGACCCCTGGAAGCCCCTAAAGGACCATGGAACCCTCTGCAAGGACCCCCATAACCCCCTAAAGGACCATGGAAGCCCCTAAAGGACCCAATTTGAGTTGTAATCTAAACATCTAGTAAAAGTGTCTGGTGGATTCTGGGATGCACCAGCCACTGAGTCCTGTCGACTGGTCCAGTCAGTTTCCTGCCTCACCTCAAACAGACAGTGAATGGGCGTGGCGGCGTTCTGGCACAGCAGAGTCATCCTCTCTCTGAACACAGCCTTGTCGCTCAGCTCTCCTGAACCCTGCAAAGACAGAAGACATGGAGCAGCTGGTAAACTCTGGTTACCTGCTTAACACCGTCTCCCCCCTCAACAACTACTTTTGACACGCCCTTGAGCGAGGCACTGAACCGCCACCTGCCCTAGTGGTGTGTGTGTTTCACCTTTCCCAGGTTGATGAACTCCACTGCAGCCTCGAAGGTGCTCAGACAGTAGCTGAGCTCGTCTTTACTGGAGTGGCTGAAGCAGAAGTTCCTGATGTAGCTCAGATTGGCCATCCTGAAGAGAAACACAGCAAAATAGTTTTAGAACTAACTAAGGTTGGTTACCTGGAGAATAGACTAACCAACCTAACACAGGTGGTTAAATCCACCCTGATCAATGGTCAGATACACGGTCAGATACACAGTGATCACTGTCGACTAGTTAATCAATAATATCGATTTTTTTATATAGAAATATATTATATTTCTATATTACTTTACATTACATTACAGTCATTTATCAGACGCTTTTATCCAAAGCGACAATAAGTGCATTCAACATAGGTAGAGAACTACTAGTCACCTGAAATCAGAAGTGCATTTCCTTCCTAAACAAGCATCTAAGAGTAGAAACAGTGCTGAGGTAAAAGATCAATAAGTTAGCTAACTACTTTTTATTTAAACAAATGAGACAAGTAAGTGAAGCAAATCAGCTAAGAGGAAGTGCTAAGAGGAAGGGTCAGGGTAATGTTTCAATTACTAGAGGCTGGATTTCCTCAACAAGGTGTCTGGACCGCAAATTAAATGATATAACAGAGAAAAACCCTTCATTCTTTTCAAAGTGAGTAAATCCTAAACACCAGCACTGCATCCCAATACAATAAACCTGTTTTATATTGTGACGTGTTAAACCCTCCGTTTCCTCTCCAGGAGTCACAAGATCAAAGGTCACAGTGATACCCCTCCCAACTCACCAGTTTGGGATCTCTGTCTTCACCAGCAGATACAGAATGACTGACAGCAGGTCGTCAGCAGATACAGCCTCGATGCTGCCTGGAGACGAACAGACATTCAGGAGGAACCTGGTTAGCTTGTTGTGGCGTAAACACAAAGACATAATATCAGTTTCCAACCAAGCCAGCAGTCCAGCATCTATCAGAGAGGGCTGTGTTCCTGACGCTGCAGGACACCCCCCCCTCTCTGTCTGCTTGGTGTGGCCCTTACTAGAAATTGGCTGCTTGACAAACAGTAAATTAGGAGCGGATCGTACCACTCTGCAGACACAGCAGCAGGGTTGTTGTGAGCCAACGAGTTTGGATTTCCAAAGCAAACTGGACAAACAAATTAAAGGCTGACAGAGGAGACATTGTCCTGTGTGCAGATCATATTAAGGATAGTGAGGCTGCTGGGAGACCGTGTAGAGTTCAGGGTAGCTGTGTGAGATCAGCGGGATGAGGGAAACCAGAGGGGTCATCATGAAACAACACTGCAGACCGCAGGCAGCTCTCAATGCATTATTAAAGTAGTGAGATATGTGCAGTCATAGCTCACTGTGTGTCATTTCTTACTGTGCAGTCCACCAACAATAAACCATGAGGCATAATTCTATCAAAATGTGTCAGTAAAATCACTACACGACATGAACTATGTGCCGATTATATTAATAGTCAGAGATCTACATCCACACAGATTAAGCCCCCCCCCCCCCCCCCCCCCGAGTCTCCCTACCGGTGCGTCTGGGCAGCTGGGTGGCGGTCAGGGCGACCTTGCGGAGGCAGAGCAGTTTGAGGAGGGGGGAGGTCTGGAGGTTCAGCTGGCTCAGCTCCCTCTTGGCCCGGGGCAGGTTAATACTGCAGCAACACAACAACATGACGGTAGAAGGATGGACATCCGTGCGGACCGGCGGTCATTCCCGATGAGTCAGTGAAACAATAACTCAATTAACAGTAACTCAATTGTTCCTTCGCCTGATTGATCCGTTTTGGAGAAATCATGCAGACAAACAAACTAACAGGAGCAAAAACACAACTCCTTGGACTAAGTCAATGACTCCCTGCTTGCCGCCATCACACTGAATCTGTTGCTGTTGACTTCTACACAAAGATCCCCATGGTTACTGATTAGTGCTACAACATCAATTTTCATTGCAACTTTAATTCACTGATGAAATGTTTTCATCATGACAACATGTGACAAAACTTTCAATTTCAGCATTAGAAGGAAAACTCCCCCTCAGATCCTCTTCCTGTCAGATCTCAGTCTGTGATGAAACCATTACATGGTGAAAAATAAGACCTCTAATAACTGGTTCTAAAACATTACATTTAGATCATTTATACTAAGACTTTCAGACTTTTTAAGGTCCTGCAGGTACCATGATACAGACATTTTTGAAAAAGGGTTACAAACACTAAATAAAATCCAACCATACAAATATACTATATTAACGTCCTATAACCACAACATGTTGAACTGACCTGAAATCAGGTTTGACTCCCAGGTCTTTCTGCTGCACCTCCTGCAGACTCCTGGTGCTTTTGTTGAAGGCAGCGTCCTGTCAGACAGCAGAACAGATATGAGACCGGCTGCCTGCCCGCTGCCATCACACTGACTCTCAATGCATTTGTTACTGTTGAGGTCTATGCTAAGATCCCCGTGGTTACTGATTATAGTGCCACAACATCAATGTTCATTGCAACTTTGGTTCAGTGATACAATGTTTTCATCATGACAACATCAAAGAGAGACAGAAAAAATGTGATAAAACTTTCAAATACGTTTTTGCATTAAAAGAAAAAAAATCCCCTCAGATCCTGTTGGATGTCATCATCTGTGATGTTCAACACATTCGGGTTCTATGTGTACGTGGAGAGGTTGAGAATTTCCAATAAAAAAAAACCTCACTTTTGATGTAAGGTGTCCCTTACTCAAAACCCAACCTGTCTTGTGGCTTCTGCACTGCATTCTGGTCTATCTTGGCTTCTGCTTCTATTGCTGAGCAATGTGTTAAGTGTGTAGTGAGTAGACGTCAGGCCTACCTGGCTGGCTTCAAGCGTTCCCACAAAGTTAAAGATTAAATCATGGATACCATGATGAATATACATCTGGGGAAAAGGAGAGGACAGCTTAGTTTAAACAGCAGGAAAACAGAGCAGTAACAGTATGGTACTGTTCCCATAGGTCGCATCAAACATAAAAACATTGAAGTTGTATGAAGTATAACTAGTACATAGAAGGCATGTCAAAAAATAAATATAACTGTAAGTAGTAGGTCTGCACTGCACTGATGGGACCCATGTGACAGAAAACAGAGAAAAAGAAAGTGATCTGTTGTACCTCCACCGCCTGTTTGAGGAGAGTCATCTGAACCTCCTGCTTTGCCAGAAGTTTCTGGAAAACAACCCACGCATTTATCAAGCCAGCGAATACCAAGACATAGACAGATGCATTAGTCAAAATCCACAGGATGTGATGGAACTTGTTCTACCGAAATAGGGAGTGTTTCTGTAGAAACCTGACTGGAGGAAAGGGGGCGAGAGCACGTATGTCATTGTGGTTATCAAGTCTTAGTATTAATATCATCATCATCAAGTGGGTTCTTCCTATCAGATGATTGGTTGGATCAGACCCTCCACGCTTCCAGAGGGACTAACAGCACGTCCTGGTATCCCAGGGCCACCAACCTCCATACGTGCTGTCAACACTGTTCAGACTAACACTAATCCATCTGGACTAGCAGGGATGTTTCTACTCACCAGGCGAGAGTCTCTCAACAGGCACTGAAGACATTTAGTATAGAGGGCGTTCACAGAGTCCTGATGGGCAGAGGACAGGAGGCCTGTTAGTTACTCAGGGAACATCTGACTGCTTCTTAAAAACGTCAACTTTAATTTATCGTCTGTGTTAAAGGAAAAAATCCACCCTGAAACACGCTTTGTTTCTTTTTGATAGTTTGATGTCAGAAAATGTTTCATTGATCTAAAACATCAACAGTAAACATCAGGTTTTGGTGTCAGCCAATCAGAATCAAAGAGCAAGGGCTTCTTTCTAGACGTATAAGGGCGTCTTTTTTTGGAAAAACACTCCACGCCACGACCTGAAGTAGACGAGGCAGTTTGAGGGAACGGGGTTCACCAAAAAATAAATTACACTTCATCACTAAATAACTCCTGGAATGTGTTAAACATCACAGATTGATGAGATCTGACAGGAAGAGGATCTGGGGGGATTTTTCCTTTTAATGGGATCCATGGGCTCAGGAGACCATGTGGAATTTCTTAATGTTGTTATTTTTTTAAACCACCTTTTGATTTTACTATTCCTTGTTGACTTTTTGTGAAGCACTTTGTAAACTGTTCTATTTTCAATAAGTGATCTACCAATAAAATGTATTATTATGAAGAAGAAAAAAGGGAAAATTGGAAAGGCAAAGAAGAATAAATAAGAAGAAAGATGAAGGAAGAAGGAAGGAACAGGGAGAAGAAGAGTGAAGTAATAGAAAACAGAACAAGAAGAAAGATAAGGGGAAAGAGGAAAAGGATGAAGGAAGGAGATAAAGGGACGGGAGAAAAGGCAGGAGGAAAAAGAATGAAGGAACAGAAGAAGGAAGAAGAACAAAGATGAAGGTGAAGGACGAATTAGAGGAAGGAGAAGAGGGAGGAAGAAAGGAAAGGAAAACGGGATTAGAAGAAACAGGAACAGAAGGAAGGAAGAAGAAGAAGAAAGATAAAGCTGAAGGAAGACGAGGAAGAAAGAAGAGCAAGGACGAGAAGGAAGGAAGAAGAAAGAGGGAAGCGGCAACAATGTAGGCTGGCGGTCGTCGTACTATGTGGTGTCGGAGTCCCTTCCTCTCCTGCTCCTTGAAGGACTGGCAGAAGCTGTGGATGAACTTTTCCAGTTTGTGGGCGTGGCGACCGAGGAACTCCCTGACGTCCTCCAGGTTCTTCAGGCAGTACGGGGGCGGGGGGGCAAGCTCGGCGGGGCTCGGCTCCACCTCGATGGGCCGGGAAATGCACAGGATGCTGTAGCTCTGCTCCTGGTCGTTGTAGAAGGTTTCCTCAAACAGGATGGGAACCGCGGCCGGAGCCGGGAAGCCTGATCCCAACAGGACCTGCCTGTCCTGGATACTGACCTCCTACAGCACACACATTTACCCAGCAGTCAATAACAACAAAAAGATCAACAGTCGAAAGTAGGAAGCAATGTAAGCAAATCAAGGGAGTAAAAGTAAATTCAGAGATCAACAACAATCTAATCTGGACTGTGGAACAGCCAATAGGAACCTCTTGTTTTTAATCTGGACTGTGGAACAGCCAATAGGAACCTCTTGTTTTTAATCTGGACTGTGGAACAACCAATAGGAACCTCTTGTTTTTAATCTGGACTGTGGAACAGCCAATAGGAACCTCTTGTTTTTAATCTGGACTGTGGAACAACCAATAGGAACCTCTTGTTTTTAATCTGGACTGTGGAACAGCCAATAGGAACCTCTTGTTTTTAATCTGGACTGTGGAACAGCCAATAGGAACCTCTTGTTTTTAATCTGGACTGTGGAACAGCCAATAGGAACCTCTTGTTTTTAATCTGGACTGTGGAACAGCCAATAGGAACCTCTTGTTTTTAATCTGGACTGTGGAACAACCAATAGGAACCTCTTGTTTTTAATCTGGACTGTGGAACAGCCAATAGGAACCTCTTGTTTTTAATCTGGACTGTGGAACAGCCAATAGGAACCTCTTGTTTTTAATCTGGACTGTGGAACAGCCAATAGGAACCTCTTGTTTTTAATCTGGACTGTGGAACAACCAATAGGAACCTCTTGTTTTTAATCTGGACTGTGGAACAGCCAATAGATCCGTCCATACCATAAAACTGATGACCAATGCTGGTCACCTGGTTAGACCATGTGTTACAGACCATGTGTCAGTAGCTACTGTACTACCATGGTAGCTGTCACCAATAATAACTCCTACATGTATCACATGGACTCTGTGATCCAAGTGACTGTGATTGACCTGATGTGTTTAAACTGGGACAGAAGACAGACCTTTCCATCCAGGGTCTGGTATCCTCCCTCCACCGGCTGTAAGACATAGCTGTCGAACTGGGTGGGGGTGTTGGTGCTGAGGGTCAAACTGCCACAGCAAGGCACCAGAACCTGCACAACACAAGAGCATCAGTCACTAGCAGGTCACAGAAATAGTATTGCTTCTCCCAGTAATGAGTAGTTGAACACGTTACTACTTCAATGTCAGTATAAATACTTATTTACTGATCAGAAATATCAGGGTGTCTGCAAGTTCCACTGACCTTTTAACCTTTTAAGCCAGTTAGAATGAAATAAGACCAATTTCACATGATGATTTCCATTTTTAAGACCTAAAACTGAATTTAACACTCAAAATGTGATATTGAATTGGATTCAAGACATTTAAGGCCTTGAGTTTCGATTATATAATTAAAGACATTTTAAGACTTTTGAGGACTTGCAGGAACCCTGAAAATAAGTTGGTACTTTTTAATTATAAGTTGGGCCTTTTATAACTCATAACTGAGCTAACTTATAACTCATTTCCCAGGTCACTACTCCCTTACAACTACCGCTAGCTGGTTAGTAGCAATACTCCATCTTCTGTCTTCCCCTGATGTTTTGCCATCACTCAGATCATCTGAGAGTTTCCAGAGGCGTAGTATTGATGAGTCAGAGCATCTAGCGACCTACATTTAAACATCTGATTCTCATCTGCTGAGGTCTGACAGCTTTGTCTGTAATCTTGGCAAGCTGAAACAGTTTACACAGTGAAGATGCAATCCATTCATTTGAAACGGCCTCTTCTAACAACACTGGAAAGACTGAAAATTGTCCTACCCACTGAAACAAAAATCTTCCACATTCCTATTAAAATACCACAAGCTCTGTCGCTTTCACTTCTTAAAAGATACTCTGAGAACTGCAGTGCGAAACCTCTGAAACAGCCTTCATACTGAGGTGAAAGAGAAAGCAGCAGAGTTAGTGACATTTCACGCCTAATCTAAAAATCTTTTAACACTGGTCATGAGTCTGATCCAGGCTAGTGGGCTGGAAACAGACTGTTGGAACTCAGAGTGAATTTCTGTCAAGGAAAAGTCACTGGCGTAGGGATCAACTACGGTCCACTGAGGGCCAACAATCTGCAGGTTTTCACAACAGCCAATCATGACACCAGCTCATTGAATTAACACAACCAGAGTAATAACTACTTAGAGAAAAGAGCTGCTGATTGGCTGGAACGAACGCGTACATTCACAGACAGTATATTCTGATTCTCTGGTGGCACCAAATAATCGACCGAGCCGTCTGGAAACGTCTCAGCTATCTAACAACAGAACTGTGGTGGTTCGTTAAGAGAGAGAACGGAAACCAACCAGCTACAGGAAACCAGCTCAGAAGGCATTATGGGTAGAAGGAGACTGGACTGATGCTCATATTCAGCTACTAAATTTCTAACCTGGTGGGATGACAGGTTACCAAAACTGTCAAATAGAAAAGCTACTTGTGAGTCATGTGACTTTAGTTTACAAGGCCTGATCGGCTTGGCTTGGTCAGTGTGAACCTGAACCAACCAAGTCAACTTTTCCAATAAAGAAACAAACTGTAGGGGTAATCACACCGCCGGACCGCCACAGACCAAGAGAAGTCTGGTCTACAGGTACGTCTGTCTGGTTTACTTGTCATCTTTGATGCTTCTGACATCCATGAACATCCATGAGGTTTTAAAAGTTGTCCACTAAACTAAATGAGGCCACAGCTGTCACTCACAACTCCATGGAGCTCTGCTGCTCGGCTGCAGAGGTCGGGTCTCTGCCTCTCCAACGCCAGGTAGAAAGGATTCTTCAGGATGTTCTCATCATATACAGCCATAAGGACCTGGCAGTCTGGTTCCTGGGAGGGAGATGGGAGGAGGAGGAGGAGGAGGAGGAGGTAGATAAGTAACTAGCAGACATGATTAGCTGGGCTGAAGGAGAGGAGAGGAGATTCAGTGGCTGTGGATGTAGTTGTAGTTAGTTAGAGGTTTAATATGAGTCAGCTCTGTCTGAACTAGATCACATGAAGCTTTAGTGATTCTGGAATTGGGCGTTTAAAGCAACAAACAACAGTATACAGCAAATAAAAAGGCAAATAAGGTGCTATAAACAGTCACAGATAATAAAAGAGTGGAAGTATATCTCTGAAAATTATTAAATATATGAATTACAGCAGTATGCAGGCTGTGCCAAGTAACAGCAGAAAATACTGAGGCAGAGCAAATGAAAACTACATAAAAACATATGGAAAAATTATGAAAATATAGCTTATGCAATACTGACATGAGTATGAACAACAAGATGAAAGATCACCAGAGGATAAAGCTGCCTCGAAAAACCTCTGCCTGTCTTCAGGATCAGACACACGACGCTGACAAACCAGCAAGGAAACATGAGTCCCTATGCATCATCATCATAATGGTAGAACGTCTGATACTCCCAGGATCAAATGTTCCTCCATTGTCAGTCAGTCTAAGGCCCTCCATGTCTAAATCTCCTGGTTTGCCAGAAATAATAGTTTCAGTGATGTTGGGGACGTTTTGCGGCATGCACCATTTGCTGTGGTTGCGTTGTATGAAACAATGAAAAATTAAATGTTTTGTTTTTTCTTTGATGCATGGTTTTTATGATTCGGTCCTCTGGTTCGGTTCCTTGCCTGTCCTGTATTATTCCACCTCTAGGTAATCAATAACGGAGCTGGAAGACCGACAACAATCTACAAGGAATAAGAGATTCTGGAAAACAATATCATGTTGATTCTTGTCTCAAAGCCACACCAGCCTCTATTACAGGGTTGTGCCATATGAAATAATTTGAGAAGGCAAGTTGGAGACATGCAGAAATCACAAGGTCTCTTTGGAACATTGTGCCAATGGATTTGCTCATTTGTTGAACAAGAATGAAGCCTCCTCTCTTCAAACACCAACAGTCGACCATATCTCACTTCTTATTTCCACATGACTTTTACTGGAAACGATGTCATTCATCGCCAGTCATCTGGCCAACATAAATGTTCCTTCATTAATCTACAGCTCCTGGTGTTTCCATGGATTAATATCTACTTTATCACCCGTTCAAGGAGAATCTTGAGGTCACTGAGAGCATAACTCTCTAGTTCTCACTGTAACGACGACTCATCTGAGCCTGGAACAAATTCACAGAACCAACGAAGTTCAACTTCAATTTATTTGTCTCCACAGAGAAATTCTGTTTGCTGAGTTACTGAACAGTTTGTTACAGTTTGTTGCACACACACACACACAATATTAACAAATAGGCCTTCATTTGTTAATAGACTAGTCTATACAATAAATACAAATCAGTCGAGGCATGACCCATCCTGCTGGTCTATGTAGCAAGGAGGGAGTTTTACGTTTAATAAGGACATGACGAGTGACACAAAGGATTCAATAGTCCTGTTTCTTCAGTCGGCTGGCACAGAGAGCATCTTCTACCTTCAGCTGAGTGCTGGACTCAGAGGATCTTACTGGCAGAAGTACATATTTTTCTGTGCTACAGTAGCATTACCAAACCAACAGATCATACAGTGAGCTATGTGTGAGTTTGGATGAGCTAAAGAACATAATGATGATGGTCTGATCAACATGAAAAAATGCCAACGCACCAAACAAAGAACCAACGAACCAATCGATCATCTATAAATCTGTAATGGGTTCAGCAGTGACCCTGGGACTCAAACCAAAATTACCCAGAACCCTCCAAATCTACAAAACAGTGACTGATCTACTCACTGGATCGCTCAGCTGGGAGATCAGCTTCATCTTCACTAAGCTCCAGTAGACAAGACCAGAGATACTGGGAAACCAGTTCAGCAGAGCAGCAGCCTCATCTCTGCCGGCTTCACTGGGATGGAACTGAAGAATGTGTCATGTGACCCGCTGGTCGGGGGGTGGTGGGTGAGTTGGGATGGGTTTAGCTGCTCGTGACCCAGCAGTTTCTAGAGCCAAAGGAATTTCCATTCCCACTCAGTGTTACATTACATTTAGATGATCATTCAGCTGATCGTTTTATCCAGAGAGGCTTACAATGGAGGTCAGCAGCACAATAATCGTCAATTCCTAGATCAGCAACATTACAAACAACCTACAGGAAGCGGGTCAAGGGTCAGAGGTCCGGTGCCCTGACAATAGTCCTCTGATCACAGTAGGGTTGCAACCATCACTGTGTTGCATTTTCAAATAATCTATCAAACCCAGAAATACTAGGATTGAGGTGCTAGGACAAGAAATAAACTAAGAGAGCCAGAAGGTATTTGAGTTATTAGAGTGAGAAGAGGAGGGGAGATGCAGATGAACTGGTGATATGATGCAATCTACATTTCTGCCTTTTAGTTCCACCGGATCAACGAAAGTCTTTCAGGATTCACAGCCAGAATGTGACCATCACACTTTTCCTCCCTTCAGTCTCAGGGTTGCACACATGACGCTGCGTAGTGGCGCCTGAAGACTAGTAAGAAAAACTACGCTGTGGTTACTCTACATACTATATTAAGACTGTACTGGATTAAAGGCTTTCCACCCGTATCATTACTCACAAATGAAATAAAGGCAGGGCTTTTATCTTTGATCCAACAACATATAGTATGCATTATATACTATTATGTAACATGTGTTATGTCACAATTTAGGATACATTTGAGAGATAAATCAGAAGAAAGAGTTCAGGACAAATAATCATGTCATCTCCACCAATGCATGCATCCTCCCTCCAAGTTTCATCACAATCAGACACAATCAGTGGTCTCTGAGTCTTAACATTTTAACAAAAAGTGTATTCTTTTTAAATCTCTCTCTTAAATTGTATTTGTCAAAATCAGACCGGAGGTGTTTCATATCATCTGAGATATCATGTTTGTTATCTCCATCCACTGACTGCACGCTCCATTTCATAGCACAAAACAAACCAACAAAACCATGTTTACACCTTCTGCATTTATCTGACGCTGTCATCCAGAGCTACGTATAGTGAGTGAGCTGGTTGTGGTTCAGGGTCTTGCTCAAGGACACCGTCAGGACACATGGCTGTTATTGGCTGATTGGCTGTTATGGGAATCAAACCTGTAACCTTGTGAGTACAGGACAGTCTAACCACTCGGACACCCTGCTGTCTACCTACCTATTACTGACACAGACAGTGAAGTTGTTGGTTATCTCTCAACAGAACCCCCCCCCCCCCCCCAACTTTAACAGCATGAGAATGAGGAGCACTCAAGTCATTTAACACACCATGTGCTCAATCATCATATTCATCATAAGTACTTTTCCTGGTGACAACATCCCATCTGTGACATGAACAGGGTTGTAGTGGGGAGTAAACCCATTTTACTTTCCTTTTTAGTTGCACAATAGTTTACCCGTTTTTACATAATTGTTTAGGATTAATACAATTTTTATGATTTATTAAATGTTAACATACATTTTCTGACAAATCCTTAGTATACATCAGATGGAAGTTGTAAGAGGATAGGGCCTATTAAGGGGAAAAGGCAAGTTTTCAGTTAGTTTCCCTGTTCAATCGCTTTTCGGCAAACGTACATACCTTTGCCGAAAAGCAAAATTAAATTGCAGATTTTTGAATCGAGTTTGGCATCACGTTACGTACCGGGGTCGGCTGGGATTATAAGGGTTTGTCTTGTTGAGCAGGACTGGCTGATAGGTTGATACTCGGTTACTTGGGCAATAAACCACCCTAGGCGGTGCTTTACGGTCATTTCAGGACAGCCGAGTGACACTGTGATTTTTAATCGATAATAAGAAATCATTAAACGTTATTCTTCATATAGTTCTTGAACAGTAGTTTAACAGAGTGGTTGCTAAGCGACACTTAAATAGCGGTATCGACGTTAATATTTATTAACTGCACCGTGATCACGGGTGTGTATTTATACATTCTAATATTGTAGCATTCATATTTAACGTTAAATAATTGGAATACGGTCACAGGTGTATTTATAGACTATAGTATTATATCGTTATATTAACGGTTATCAGTAATCGTGACTGCCAATCACAATTGAAGACCGGAACTAAAATTAGCTTGCTAGCTAATGAGCTCGCTCCCTCAAAACGCACAAACAGCACTGGGGTTAGCTAAGGGTATAAACTTGAGCCTCGGTTAGCGTTAGCTCTGTTGACTAGAACCGGTATTCTCTGACGTTATTTCAATAACAAGTTAATATGACTATGGCTAGAAACCTGACTAAACCGTAACAGAGAAACAACCAGCTGACAAACTCGGTAAACGGCTTTACCTGTTTACGAGTCAGTGCCGCAGATCACCCAGGCTGGGGCATCGCAGTAACACATAGCAGTGGCTGTTTACTTTTGCACGCAGCTAGCTAACAGCAGCAGGGGGTGGCTATGGTGTGGGTTGCCAGATATCAGAGGGAACACGTAATCAAAGCTTTGAAAAGAAGCCCTGGACGGTTTTCAAAACCCAGCCACGATAATACGCGCCGTTCTGTTCCGTGCAGAGAATGTCACATCAAACTCCATTCAAAAGTCTTGCAACGTAATTTGCAACGTAATGCTGGCTTGCTTGTCGGGCAAATGTACATAACTAGTTAAATTTAATTAAAACCATTTACGAATCGTTAGGCTCTACTGGTAGCCTCAGCATGCAAGTGATCCACCAAGCACTGACTGATCTACTCACCGGGTGAACCTCTCCATCAAGACAAATGGAGGATCAAAAGTTGGTTGGTTACTTGGTGAAGGAAGTGAATCTCAATTGACAGGCTTGACATTATTTTCTAATTTCTATTCAATACAAATCATGTCATCATAACGTGAAAACACTGAGACTGCTTGGTGGATATCAAATCAAACCTGAAACCAATGAAAACAGAATAAATGTGGAAATGAATGTAATGTTACCTTGTATGATGCACAACAAATGACTGACATGTTTGGATTGGTGAATAAGTGACTAATTTAATTGGATTTCCAAACTCACAGCAAATTATTACAAGTAAACCAAAACAGATTCACATTCCAACATAATCGCTGTTTTAAAAATGGAACAAACTAATCTATAACAACAGAAGAAGCCCAAAACACTCAGAACTGAAAACACCGGTCAGAGAAATAAACCTTTTCCAGCTTCATTATCCACGACAAGCTGCTGTCAGGGTGGAAAGAAACAAGTTACAACATTATATAACATAGTACACATTCTTAGTCAAATTATATTTCTTCAAACAAGATCACAATTAAAAAAAAGAATGTAACTAATAATTAAAACTATTTTTAAAGCTCTCGCAGTAGCGACGATAACACAGAGGACCATATTAATCTAGTCAATATCTGGTACTAGTTGTTCACACTGTGGATTAGCGGCAACATATTTTTAAACCTGGGATCTATTTGTACAAATTCGTCATTTATACCGCAAAATAGGTACAAAAAGGTTTGGAACTGCTCCGGTAGATCGCCTCAGCCGGCAGTCACAAAACGGGCTGCTACGTAATCCACAGGGGCAAGTGCGCCGATCAAAGTACGTCCACTAAAAGTGCTTCTTTTTGCCACTGACAGGCTCAGATTGTTATTGGAAGTGTCTGACAACATTACGGAAAGGATCTTACAGAGATAGACCTTTGTTTAACCAGAAACAGAAGTCTCACTCAAGGAGAAGTCTCGCGCTGAAATCTGAAAGAGGTTTCTAGTTAAACAAAGGTCTATCTCTGTATAGATCCTTTCCGTAATGTTGTCAGACACAGGAATAACAATCTGAGCCTGTCAGTGGTAAAAACAAGCACTTTTAGTAGACGTACTTTGATTGGCTCACTTGCCCCTGTGGATTATGTTGCAGCCACAGCAGCCCGTTTCACGCCTGCCGACTGAGGCGATCTACAGGAGCAATTCTAAAACTTTTTGTAGCTATTTTGTGGTATAAATTACAAATTTGGACACATAGAGCCCACATTTAAAAATACCGGAATTCCCCTTTAATATCTGAATGAAATATCTGGTGTGACAATTTGAGAAAACCAAATGGAGTGAACAAGATATTCAGATATATTTAAATTTCATACAAGCTTTTCTCACAGATCCAAACATTTTGATTTGTATCAGGTCTAAATAATCTATTCTTGATTAATAAGTATAAACAACATTTGTATTAGTTTTTGATCAATGATGAAAACAAACACTGTTGGACCCCACTGTACCTTCTTCACCGTGAGCAGAAAGTTGCCTCTTTTTTTTTTTTAACAAACACAATCATTCTCGTAATTTCTGTGACTCTTATCCAGAGAGACTTTCAGGTCAACAGCAGAATGAGCTTCAATTCCTAGATCACCGTTACAACCAATAGTAAGGAGGTCAAGGGTCAGAGGTCTCAGCACCCTGACAAAAGATGCCTGTGACCCTAAATGGTCATGAATGACAGAAGTGCTGGGAAAGACATGAAAGCTGAAGAGAGATTTGTTTGGTTCTTAGCGTTTCATCGTCGTCTTCAGTCACTCTCACTGCCACTCTCTGAACGCACGTACCAACTATCCTCTCCTCCTGTGTTCTCGAAAAACCGCAGACCTGGAGACCGAAGAACACCACAGGTCAGTTCAACTTAACACTATGAAAGTGATGTTGCATCATGTTGCAAAACATGAATACAAACTGCAAGCTGAAGACTTCCTCGTGACCCACCTGGTTTGCTAGCTACTGGAATAACAACGGACAGTATTTCAGCTTTCTCTGCATTTTCCAAAGGAGACAAGTGAGATGTGATTTTAATAGTTTAGAACTCTAACAAGGACAAAATGTGTTCAGAATCGAGTTTGCTTAACACAGATCTAAAAGCAGTTATATTTGGGAAGCAGATCTGGTGGTGGTAGTGGTGGTAACCATGACTGACTCCCTGGGGTCAGGAAATGTGTTATTTGGGTTATTAGCCTGACATTAATTTGGTTGAAACGTTTCACGTTGGTGAAAAACGTGTTACTGAACCAATTTTTATGACAATTTAGTATGGTTTTCCATTGCTTTTCCATGCCTGAAAAACAAAACTTATTTTCCAGTATCACATTACTACATCCAAATTCCCTGAACTTTCCCAGGTTTTCCATGACTATGGTTCCTACCGTTTGGTGTTCTGTCTTCATCCTCCTGAAAGTGCTCCAGGTCATAGCTCACAAAAATATTCTGTGGAAGGAAATGATGTGTAAAGTTCATCCTGACTGTATTATATATCATATGTAGTAAAGAGATGCCTCAGGGAGGCAAGCCGGGGGCAACTAACATACAATTAACCCAGAAACACACCAACTACAGCACCTTGTTTCTGAGGAGTCTGTCCCAGTATCCCTGCTGGTGTTTGACCAGTGTGAGGACTGGTTCATTGGACTTCATTTCCCAGCAGCAGCGATCAGCAGCGATGTTGTCGTGCAGCTCCAGGTCGGCTCTGTAGCAGCGACCGCTCACTCTGCCACTAAACACCGACAGAGAAAAAGACGTTCCAGTAGAGACGCAACCTGCCTCGTCTCCATTACCACGACTAAAAAGCCAAGACATTATTTTGGGGGCTTCACTATAAAGAGTTCGACTGAATCTGTGCTCCTTTACTTTCCCCAAGTCCCCGGGTGTGTGAAGAGAACTGAATTTGAAAACATATTGAGCCTTGATTTTTTTACTCCAAACTAGACTGAAATAACAGCAACGAGGATCAAATTCAATTTCAAACCATTACATTCAATCATACAATTTGAGCATGACAAATTCAACTTGGTGGCACTAATCTGAGCCCAACAATGTCCCGTTAAGTAGTGGACCAAGTGTTTGTCGTCCCTTCCTGACGGACCTGTACACCACTCTGTCTGGGTAGAAGTCACAGCGCTGACACTCCGGGCTGATCAGCTTCACCGTCAAAATCACCGAGTCGGACCTCTGGTACCACCGGACCTGGGGGTGGAAACTGAAACACAAGCAAGAGGAGAAACCAACACGTCTGGATCCAAACTGAATCTACAGCAGGTGAAAAACTGACTGACTAAAAGACACAAAACAAAATATAGCCGCAAGCGGCCATTTGCAGGTTCAAACAGTTTTGTTACTGCAAACTGCTGCAGAGTGACAGAAGAAGATCAATTCCACTAACAAATATATATAATATACATACAGTCAACTGTATGTTTAAGTAAGCAAAGCCACTAGGACAGAGGCTTCCATTCTCAAACAACAAAGCCCAGTTTAAACATAAAGGCCCCAGAAAAATACTATACTGTAAGCCCATATGGAAAAAATGTGTGGCGCCCCCTATTGGCCAATAGTAAAAATGCTTTCTTTTGGCATCAAGATAAATGTTGTTAGAAGAAAAAATGTTCTACACTCAAAAAGTGTCTCCATGTTTTTTCTGCATTGAAAATGAGTAAAAACATTTTGAAATGAATGATGTTCTTTGAAGTTTTTCTTCTGACAAATGTTTCATAGAATAAAGTCGTTTTCCTACTATAAATATTTGCAGAGATCTGCATCCAGATGAACCAAACTAGTTTTTACCTTTTTGGTGGGTCAGTGTTGTCTGGTTTACCAGTATGGATGACCTGCTGACGGTTCGTTTGGTTGTCACCATCAGGAAGACCTGAAGACAGACAGACAGACAGACAGACAGACAGACAGACAGACAGACAGACAGACAGACAGACAGACAGACAGACAGACAGACAGACAGTAATAAAGAACTGTACTGTGATAAACGGATTTAAGTCTTAATTGAGTTTCATTCTTACCATTTTCACAGGCGGTGAGAGATGCAGCCAGAGAGAATCCCTTCATGTCTCCGTTCCTGTAGCAACATCATAAACACAACAACTCTAAGTGTCCTTCCAATGAATGAAGGCTGAAGTGTTCTGGATATCATGAGGAAAGACACCAACCTCGTTGTCTGGTCCGCCGTCTCCAGACCGGCTGTGTGGTCATTCAGCTGTCCAGTTTTGGCCTCGACGTCTAACTGGTTTGTCTCATCACAAACTGGGACTTCATGAAGTTCAGGGGTTGGTGGAACTGGGACCAGGTTTGGTTGAGATAATGGACTAACTGGTTCCCTTGGCTGGAGGTGAGGAGGGTCTAGACCAACGAGCTTCCTGACCCCCGCTGCTCTAAAGGCTTCAGCAAGGACCTCGTCCACCGCCTGAACCCTGACCTCCAGAGACGCCGCACAGTCCTCCAACCTACACACACAACAAGCTGGTTTGTACACTCATACTCACTCTGCAGGATCCTCCATACCAACACATCACACTGTAATCACCACTAGCAGGCTGTGAGTGCTTTATCCAGTATGAACGTGGCTGGTGAACTGTGTGTGCCTATCCACTGTGTCTTGTGGATAAATAAAGTGTGTTTTCAGTCCTGGGGCGTGTTCCAGAAAGCGGGTTTAGTGAAAACTCTGAGTTTGTTAACCCTGAGATGAGGGAAACTCTGGGTTTTCTCAAACTCTGATTCAGTTACCATGGTAACCGACTCTGTGAACCTAATCTGCTCGCTGGCAGGTTTTCTTGATCAAACCCTGACTTTCTCCCGTCTCCTCCCTCTGCTGAACCTGAAGCAGCTGTCGGACATGGCGTGTCCTTTCCTCGGTAACCCGATCGATGTTCAAGTGGAAGTAATTTGCATAGCCTTACGTCGGGAGAGGATTTTGAGACCCCGATTAGATGTTCTATGTCCAGGATGGAAGAGCTGTCCGAGATATAATATGCCGTTTACAGTTCACGGATTACGCTACCACCACCCCGAGCAGTCAAATAAAGACACCTTTCATTTGGTCTTCTTTATTTCCTACAAATACAAAAGCAACAGTATTTTTATATTGTTCCAACAACACATTTCACCTGTGACCATGCACCCACCTCTAACTTATGTCCAGTCATTAAATTTCTAGATCTGCCTTTCTAATTTGCCCCAAGTACACCATTTGAAGTATGTTTTTATATTCTATTTTCAGCTGCTGCCAGTGCTTAATTTGTGCCAGGGCTAATGCCAAGAATCCGATTTTGCGCCCCGGCAAATGTCTTATCAGAGAATCAGAGCCCTGGGCTCTAAAGTGCGACAACAACGCGTATTTTAAACTGGTGTTAAACAACGTTACGTCCAGTGAACATTACAAGAGTAGGTGCGCAAGGCCGCGAGCCAATCAGAGCCTAATATATAAATAGATACACGCACACACAGACAGACAGACTGGAAGCTTAAAAAAATATGACAACGTCAACGTTTAGTTAGCTACTGATAGCAAGCCGACAAAACAGATTCACGGTTAACGTTAACGCAGCACAAAGCTGGCTTCTGGGCTGGCGACACAGAGGTAGGAAAAGTTTACACTTTTTCTTCCGCGCGGGGGTGGGGGTTGGTTGGGGGAGGCGAGTTGAGCCCTCCCCTCACATGTAGGCTGTTGAGAATTTATGTGATGTCTATATTAGAAGAAAGTGTGGTTAAATGTTAAATGAATACACAACTACTGCATTCAAACGTACGCATTGACTCGGGCTCACCAATTCCCTCTCCTTTGCCGCTGCAGCTTTGTTGCTCTTCTTTTTGAAAATGTGTTCATACTCCCCAAAAGCACGTAGCAGCACTTCCAACTCCAGTGGGGTGACGTACGACGACCTTTTCTGCTTGCCGGTTGCCATGGTGAATCGTAGTATCGGACCTCCATTGATGATGGCTTTTTATTGTCATCAGGCACGCGCTTAACTCAGCGTTAACATACCGAGAGTTGATTGAACTAACTCAGATCAGCCGTTCTGGAAGTGAAAATCCAGAGTTTCCTATCTATGAGTTGATCAACTCAGAGTTCAGGGTTAGACTCAGAGTTTGTTGAACCTGCTTCCTGGAACGGACCCTGGTGCTGATAGGTGTGGCAGGTTGTGTTTTGACTGTTCGCTCACCCAGAGATCTGATTGGCCTCCTGGACGCCCATGGCCACGCCCCCCTGGCACAGCGCCCTCAGCAGGTCCAGATGCTGCGGGTTGCTGGTTGCCATCCCGCTGTTGAGGATCTCCGACTGGATGTTGTAGTCGTTGATGACCGTCTTCATGCCTGGCACATGGGTAACTCGAACCTCGGGGCAACAGGAAGTAACTCCAGACTTCACAATAAAGTCTTGACAGACTCAAAAGAATATCCAAAGACAATGACAATGTAAAATAATGATTTATGTGATGTCTGCTTTGGCATCCTTTTGCAGCATCATACAGAAAACTGCTAAGAGAGAATTCACTGGTCAATCAATACCTGCCTGCCTGAACGAGTGAATGATTGACAGATGAAAGCCTACCATGGGATCAACAAAAATGGTGTTCCCCAAGCTGAGAACCACTCTGGCTCGGTGCTGCAGACCTCGGATCTTCTTGCTAATGGCTCTGGTGACCTGGGGG
The DNA here is from genome assembly GCA_034670385.1 of Hoplostethus mediterraneus. Classification (NCBI taxonomy): domain Eukaryota; kingdom Metazoa; phylum Chordata; class Actinopteri; order Trachichthyiformes; family Trachichthyidae; genus Hoplostethus; species Hoplostethus mediterraneus. The sequence goes on along the minus strand of JAXDDW010000125.1, from coordinate 283,113 downwards.
TGGGGGGTTCACATCCATTACTTCCAGTCCAATCTACACCCTCCCCTGACACAAGATCCAAGGCGGTCCGTGCTGGGACCAGAATGCCTCCTAATACCTGACTAATACCTGTCGCATTGACAAAGTGTCTACAAGTTTCATCAAGTTAAATTGAAGACCTTTTTAATGCCAAGAAGAATGAAATATAAGACCATTTTCACCACTGAAATAAATGTGAAATGTCTGTAGAGGTGGGTTGATTTCTCACTGGATGAAATGCTGTGAAGAAACAACACCACTCTGAAACTGACTTAAAGGACGATTTCCCAGGCATGCTTTCAATTAATCCAGGACTAAGCCTTAATTCAGAATATTTTAAACATCAGATTAGTTAACTGCTGCACTATGGAGTCCTGGATTTAGTTGAACGAGATTTAATTTAAAATATGGATAAACATGAAAATCACCCTTAAAAAGACAAAAGGGCCCAAAGGGAGATATAAACTATAAAACTTTAAACTTCATATTAATTAATTTTTTTCATCCAGTCTGGAGTAGCACCAATATTTGTTCTGGAAATCAGATCAGCTAAATCTAGATTGAGTTCAATCAAGGACTATTTTAAATACAAGACACACAAATCCCTGTTCATCCCGTCTGGGAAGCCGGCCAAAACGGCTAATTTACCTTTTAATGGCTTCAGCTCAGATAATGTGAGCTAATTTAACACCCTGTGACTGAAGCTTCAAGGTACTGGAAGTCCCCTGACCATCAGCCAATCATAACTCTGCATTTCTGCTCAGATTTCAGGGGGAGGAAATATGATGAAAGATGAAAAAAATGAGAGAGAGAGAGAGAGAGAGAGAGAGAGAGAGAGAGAGAGAGAGAGAGAGAGAGAGAGAGAGAGAGAGAGAGAGAGAGAGAGAGAGAGAGAGAGAGAGAGAGAGAGAGATAGATAGATAGATAGATAGATAGATAGATAGATAGATAGATAGATAGATAGATAGATAGATAGATAGATAGATAGATAGATAGATAGATAGATAGAGAGAGAGAGAGAGAGAGAGAGAGAGAGAGAGAGAGAGAGAGAGAGAGAGAGAGAGAGAGAGAGATAGATAGATAGATAGATAGATAGATAGATAGATAGATAGATAGATAGATAGATAGATAGATAGATAGATAGATAGATAGATAGAGATAGAGATAGAGAGATAGATAGATAGATAGATAGATAGATAGAGATAGAGATAGAGAGATAGATAGATAGATAGATAGATCAGGACCTTGGGGTTCCAGTCGGGCTCGACGTCGGCAGGTTTCACCCGGCAAACGATTATCTCCACGGCCTGGCCGGGCAGAGCCTGGAACCGGGCCGGGAGCTGGAGGAGCTGCTGGGATTTGACCTCCACCTCTCTGCCCTCGTCCACAAACTGAACCAAGACGCAGTAAAACAGCCGGTCTCCTCCATCTGGTACTGAGAGCACCTTCACCCTACCGGGGACACACCAGTCAAAGCCATTTATCTGATGCTCTTATCCACAGTTACAGTGACGTCAATAGGAGAGAAGCTTAAATTCCTAGATTACCAACATTGCAAACAACCAATATTAAGGAGGTCAAGGGTCAAAGGTCACACAGCACCCAGACAATAGAGGCTTTGTAGCTGTGTCATAAATTGACTATCAACTACAACTGGAGGTCCATGATTCCAGTCATTTAGCAGACGCTTTTATCCAAATTGACTGGATAAAAACTGAACGTTGAATTGCATTCAACGTTAGGTAGAGAACTTACTAAACAAGCATCTAAGAGCAGAACCAGTGCTGAGGTAAAAGTTATCTACCTACTTTTTATTTGAACAAATGAGACAAATAAATTAGAGAAATAAACAACAGAGAATCATCTGGTAGTTAATAATGTGTCAATAGAACCAGTTGACTATCTGAACCAGGTTGTTGTGGTGTGTCTGTAGATCATCCAGTAACGTTCTCAGTAAAAGTGAACAGTGTGATCAGGTAGATTTGTCTCCAAATGTAGGTTACTGTGACTCAGTAAACTGTCTTGTCTTTAGCCCTAGTCTCTACTCCAAAACACTCTGAGTTGGAGCTGGAGAAGAGTCAGCTCAGTTAACCTGAACAAACTGGTAGCTAGCTAACTAGCCAGCAGGCTAGTTTAGTTACTGTTAACATGGGACTACTAGCCACTGCTAACACTAGCTTCTACTAGATACGTTAGCTAGTGTGCTAATCAGATGTGTTAACAACAAGACAGTGATGGTTAGCTGACCAGATATTATGGTTACATTTGAAACCACTGGAGAGATTAATACATTTACATACATTTATCGCTGATTAATATTAACTATATTTAGTCTTTAGCGTCTGACCTGTGGAAGAGCTTTTCCTCCTGTACGGCATACAAGCCTCCCTCCAGCACCTCCTCGGCTCCTGGTTTCTTGTCGGCGTAGTAGGAAGTCATCTCAGACGCCATGCTGTCAAAACCACCGTCCTCCGTCCTGATGATACGACCGTAGAAGACTGACGCTGTCTTAACGTAGAGGGGTAAAACCTTGGAAAACAGCAGAATAGAAGAGAATAGATTAGATAGATTATAATAGATAATAATGTAATGTAATAGATTAAACTTTTCAATATCTGATGGTATTACTGGTTTGAAAGTCGCAATGAAATGAAAAATGACTTTTTCACTGTTTTAACAAATTTTCCATGTCAGAATATACATGGCTTTAACCATACACCTCGCTGTGTCCACATTTTGTCTTCATTCAAAATGTGGTATTCATTTTGTACCTTGTACCTGATGGTTATTTCTTATTCAGATTTTTTGTATTTTATTAATGTATTTATTTAGATTTCTCTAAAGTAGCGGTCCCTGGCCAGAATCAATGGCTAGCTAGAAGTCAAGGCCCATATTAAAAACACCAACAGACTCACTTCTATGACTCCAGACGCAGGGAGGACAGACTGATCCAGCTGGGCATTGAACCTGTGGCGGTCCGGACACACACTGCTGCTCCTGCAAGGGAGAACACACTGCTTCAACATTACGTGTGTTAATCCTATGGTGGGTGGAGGTGGTAGCAGCTTCAAAAGGTAACTGACATCTTATTCTCTCTTCACTTCTCTTATGGAACCAGACAGCTCCTTCTTTAAACAGTGTTAGATTGCATTTACACATCTATACCAGTGGTTTTCAACCATGTACCATGAAGGCAACACAGGCAGCAGGTTTTCTGTCCAACCATTCACTACAACAGATCATTTTACTTCCTCTGCTTGAGAATGTGTTGATCAGTGAATGAAGCTGCTGTGATGTTTGGTTGACTCTCGGGTCTCCATGGACCATGGCTGAAAACCAGCAGGGTTCCCCAATATATTCATTATATTTGGGGTGATTAATGCTGTCAAACACTAAAAAGCATGTTAGTGAACTACAATGACCATGATTACTTGCATAACTGCAAAAACATCCCGTCCATCATGATTTGAAACTGACCCACAGACTCCAAAGCTCTTCAGACAGCTGCAGAGAGGCCTGTTGCTCTTCTGGTCCTCCCGGGTGAGATGGACGCCCTGGGCGAAGGACAGCAGCTCAGGGGGCAGAGGGGCGTCGGTTCGCCTCAGGTACCGCAGAATGCCGATAACATGGCAGGCGTTCCTCTCTGACATCAGCAGCACCGATCTGACAGGCTGAGGGCAGTTCTCTGCATGACCCTGGCAGGATACCATGGAGAGAATAACGGAGAAAACAGAGTAACTGAAACATCTGCCAGTTGGTGGAGGCCGACACCCACAGCACTTAACAGTGGCTACATCTTAGGTTTTGGACACCCCAGTGAGATGGGAACCCCTAACCCTGGCAGTGCTAGTGCCGATCTCTAGTCACCAGAGTCATGACTTGTGGCTGGACCGTCTGCTTGGTCTTACTTGGTCAGACAGGTTTCTGAAGTTTTCGACCATGCAGAAGAGTCGGCTGCCAAACAGCCTGGGAGAACTGGGGAAGCCATAGTGGACGACACAGGTCGCATCTCTGATCCCCAGGGAAACCAGACACTCATTGGTGGTCACTAGAGGTCAAAGGTCAAGGAGGTCAGAAGACAAACGGGACAGTACTATGTAATGTCTAATTCAGGTCAGTACAGAAAATGGTGTGTATCATATCAACATCTAACCCTGCTCAATGTTTATTGAATATGTTCTGATTACCCAGGATAACTTGCGTCCCGGGGCCGATGTCCTTCCTCCACTGCTGGATGACGAAGTCAAACTGGTGAGTTATCCCCTCATGGATCTTCAGGCAGAACGCTGATGTGTTGTTCACCGCCTAAACGACCGGGGAAGATGACAAGAAGTCAAGCTGGAAATGCTTCATGGAAGTCAAAACTTCCATGTCTTGAGACTGCATTGCATTCTGGTCTATCCTGGCTACTGCATTGCATTCTGGTCTGTCTACTGTCAGTGGAGGAATTGGTCTCTCTCCTCTCCTCCAATGGATTTCTCCTGTATGATTGTTGATGATCGGTCTAGAAAGAAGCCCTTGCTCTTTGATTCTCATTGGCTGACACCAAAACCTGACAGTTACCGTTGATGGTTTAGATCCATGAAACATTTTCTGATATCAGACTGGAAATATCTCAATAGTTTGGCCCGTTATCCACGGGAAGAAGAAAAATACAAACAACTAAATGGACCCAGAAATGCAAAGGACATCACTAGCAGTCTAAAAGATAGTGATAGTGACTGGCGAGTTTTGGGATGTACCAATACTAGTACCAGCAGGGGACAATCTATTTTGTACGGGACAAGATTCAACATAAACTGAATAGGATTTGACCATTTTAGTGTCAACCATGCTGTTGCAGATACTTTACTTTCGTGTCTGTGGACAAAATATTGGAAGGAGTTCTGAGAGTTAAAGGCATGTGTGCACCAAATGCTTGTGGACAGCAGCCATGAACCTAATATGTAATCGTTTCAAGTGTTGCTCCACCTTGAAGACATCTTCAACCTCCTCAGCGGAGTTGGCAACAATGATTGTCTTCTGGCCGACGTTGGGGTTGAAATCTAACGCACCCAAAAGCACCGTGATCTTACTGCTCTCCAGAGCCAGGAGGATGGTCTGTTAGAGAGAAACACACTTCCTTTAACAATACATACCAATATCACTGTGAACTAGACCATAACACTGATGAACATTACAACTAACATCACAACATTAAATGACCCTGATTTACTGCTACATTACATGTGTGGTCTTCAATAGTCAGAAATCAAGTGTCGGATGAAGAGTATGAAGGAGGAGGCATGGAGGCATGACTAGAAAGAATTGTGATAAAGCAGAAAGCTTGAGGGAGGAGAGGAGAAGGACAAGGAGGAACAGATTCTAACTTGATTTCTTGTGTTTTTAAAGTTCACTGTCTAAATATTGGCTAATGAAAAAAGTCTGATTCATAGTAATAGTATTATTAGTATTTTTGTTTTTTTCAAACAGTCTCTGCAGCAACATTCCACAACTCTGGTATGACTGTAAACCAATGAGACCATGGTGGAGATGACTGGTAGCCTCTATCTCACGCCACACCACATTAAGGCCGAATCCCACTTCTCATTTTCACCCCTATGGCTTCGGCTTGGCCCTCGGAACAGAGTCACAAGGGGTAGTGGTAGAAATCTCTCCCTAAGAAATGGGACAACCCTTCAAGACCCTGATACGTCATCGATGACATTTACATAAACAGACGGGACGAGTTTGTTATCGGAGATTACTATGGCAATAATGGTATTATCACAGTGACATTTGCCGTTCATCTGATGGAGATAGAAAAGCATGGACGCTCGCGATTCGTTCACAATTTATACGTTTCACGCTACTAATCGATCAAACAAGTCATCAAATAAAAAAGACCACTGCTTCATTACCAGTCCACTTCATGACAGAATAGCGTTAGCGGTGCTCTGTAGTCTAGCAAGCCGCTCCTAACGTTACCCTGCCAGTCTGCACTGATATTAGAGGAGCCGTAACAAGTGCAGCAACTTCGCTGCTGGACTTTAGTTATATTTCGTCATATGCCATCAAAGGGGGAAATGCGACATGGAAATATGTCAAAATGCGGGACTGTCATGCACAAATCAGCCTAAAAACAATGTTGTAACGTAACTAACTAGCGAGGTAGAGACATCGGCATTCTAGCGATTTTTTTGTTATGCTTGTTATAAAGAAAATGTCTATAATACATTGAAACGACATTGAACTAAGATAATAATAAATCTTTATTAACGAAGAAAATACTACATCTGTGGTTCACTTTGGATGGTAGTGTAGCGTTCGCCCATGATCTTCCAGTTGATTCGCAGGTCATTCTGGGAGATTTCTCATAGCCCTCGGTTTGTAGTGTGCCCCCGTTTGGAGGGCCATGTAGCCCTCGCACTTGGCCCTACCCCTCGATCACAAGAGAATTGGGACACCCCTACCCCTTCACGTGAACGCGCAAAACGGAGGGGAAGGGCTAAGGGGTGAATTGAGATTCGGCCTTAGACTACATTTCCCATAAACCCCGTTGCTTCCTGTCCCCCCTCCCCCTCCCTGGCGTCTGTCTTTCATGTTGGAAGTGATTTCTTCATCTTCCTTTCTTTCCTTCCTCCATCTGCTACTAATGTCTCATGACTGAAAACTAAAATCACAGAATACGAACGCTGACCTGCTGGACGTTGCCGTAGAGAGCAGCTTCCTCTGCCACCGTCATGACGATGCAGGGGCAGGACATGTGATTGGCCAGCAAACCCTCCATGTGACTGGTCCATCGCTTCGCCACAGCAACAAGCTGCCTGGTACAGGAAGTCTTCTCCTCACCGGAGGTCACTTTCTCAAAATGATTTAAGATGGTCGCCATCTGACAGGAGGACATGTGGAGGGTTTTCTTCCAAATTGACGTACTGACGTACTGACATACTAACACTTATATATATAAGTATTATTATACTATAATTTCAGGTTTCTAAGAGCATACAGATGTAGATGTGACTGATTCATTTATGAAATTACATTATTCTGAGCGTTTAGAAAGATTGGAGAAAAACACACACACACACACACACACACACACACACACACACACACACACACACACACACACACACACACACACACACACACACACACACACACACACACACACACACATTAAGTTATACTTTTTACCTTTTAACTTCAGTCAGCCGCTGAGTAGAGGGGACACATGGAGACAAGAGTATTCGTTACTGACAGGACGTTACCTGGTCTGGAGCCAGAGCGAAGAGCTGGTCGACCTCGTCCAGAACCAGGTGATAGAGACGCAGGAACAGGAAGCAGTGGCAGGCCAGCAGCCGGACCAGGCTGAAGGGCGTGGTCACCAGCAACAAGCCTGGAAACCAGGAAACCCATGACCACCTTAGTTTGAGATATGTTGAGACATGCAACCTTGAGAAGTTTGGCTTAAAACAGGCCCCTACATCTTGTTGCTTGACTTTTCCAAGACTATTCCATTACACAGCATCAGGACCAATATTGAGTCTAATTCAATTCAATTTCTTTATTTTCCTGTGAGGGAAATATGTTGTACAGTCGTGCTCCATTGGTGTCCAGGGGCCTCATTTATAAAGGTTGTATAATAATGTGCGTACGCATATTTTACCGCAAACGTCGGGATTCATAGAAAAATTCTATGCAGTAAAATGTGCGCACATCTACGCATCCTTTCACCCATGCGTAGAGCTCACCACAAAGCTTTTCAGACACGGGAATCAGCGACGCCCGATGGGGAGATCAGAAAATAAAGCTCAGTCCTCTTAAAAACATAGTTTTATAAGTGTGCTTTCACAGGGTTTGTGGTCTGTTGTATCTGTTAAGTCACTACTTAAAACCTATTTTTATAAAAGGCATTCTCTTAACTCTTATTTTATTCATTATTTTACCGGGCGGCGCCAGGATGAAGTGAAACTCATTGATTTAACCTGCAACAGCCTCAGAAAGGCTAAAATAACAACAACAACAACAACATAATGCTACTGTTCAAAATCAAAGAATACATTTATTAATCAGACTCACATAAGAACGGAGCACTGCAGAGAATTTATGAACGATACCGATTCTGTCAAAATCAGCAGGCGGAGGAGTAGAAACAGCAGTTTGTGGCTTGCATCTCTCTTTCTTTCTCTCTCTCTCTTTCTCTCTCTCCCTCTAACCTCTCTCTCTCTATCTCTCTCTCTCTCTCTCTCCCCAATGGGGGAAATGGAATTAGGGCTGAAAGTTGTATTTACCACCACGAAAAGCAAGCAGGCTGAGAAACCAAACTAAGTGACGTGTCTGTCTGTCTATCGATCTCCTCCGTTTCAGCTACTATGGACGCCCCGACATACACCAATGGAAATATGTTTCTATAGATACATAAAGCTTAAACAGAGGGGGCAAAAATACAACTAAGGGGCTAAGTATATTTTACTCTTTCATATGTAGCTCCTTATGCTCAATGTTGTATACATTTTTAAATTGTTTTTATCATTTTGTTCATCATCAGTTTGTCTCCCATTTTTATTTTGTCTTCTAAAGCACTTTGTAACTTTGTTTTGAAAAGTGCTATATAACAAAAGTTTATTTCTATTATTATTAAGGTGTGCCGGATTATTAGAGCTTGTGCGGTTCTCCACAATGTGGCCCAGATCCTCTACTGAGCCCCCAGACAGTAGCTACACCTTTACGGTGCTCAACCTCACTGATGAGCGCCTCGATCTCGCACTCCGCACATTTCGGCTTTCTTGCAGCTGGCGTCTCTCAGTCTTTCCCTCATTGATAGTCAACAAAGGCTCCTTAAAAACGTCGGCATATTCATGACCTATTTAGCATTGCCCATTTATGGTTGATTGTGGGACGACACTATGAGGAGTAGTGGGCGGACACTGGGAGGAGTACACGAGCGCACAATTCACCGCAGGTGGGTATTTATAAGAGAAAACTGCGTACAGGTGTGTACCGCACGGTTTTATAGATCTGAATATTTTCTTGCGTTAGTAGATTCTGAGGTTTGGGCGTACGCAATGTTTTAGGATGGAATCTACGCAAAGTTTTATAAATGAGGCCCCAGGTCTGATTTCTGCTCCAACTATCTCTTAGGACCGATACTATCAGGACATTTCTGATCTGGGTTTTTATTCCTCAAAAAGGAAGTGGATCAACAAGCAGCCAAGCTGGAACCTTCAACATTTCACTGGTTGGAGGAAAAGATCAGAAACAAATTTACTTGACATTTCCAAAACTATATGAACATGTTCTATTTCCATAACTCTTCCGGGCCTGGAAAACAATTCTTGACTTCCAGGACTTTGCCAGGTTTTCCACAACCATAGGAATGAAAATACAACTTGCCCTTGAGCAAGGCTCTCAACCCTCAACTGTTCCAGTGGTGCTGCTCGGTGGCCACCAGCAGAAGAAGTGGTTGTACTTTCAGTTCCAGCTAAGATTATTATTTTGGCATTTTGCCTTTAATTGACAGTCAGTAGAGAGAGACAGGATGTGAGGAGACTTGATCGATTGATTGATTGATTGATTGATTGATTGTATTGCGGGGACTCTCCACAGCACAGCACACACCAGAACAACTTGTTGAGGAAGCATCATCTTTAACATCTTTCCCCCTGACAGAAAGACAGTAGTCACTATTACAGTGTCGGTCCTCAGCGGTAACAACAGGCCTACAGTTTTTGGGGATCCTGACGGCCTTGGCCTCGTCTTTGGCAACACCCAGCAGGATGGAGATGGGGTGGAGGGTCTGGGTGACCTGGCTGTCCTCCAGCAGGTTGGATACCGTCTGGACCTTCTCCCAGCCTGGACACACCAGCACCGCTATGGGCTGGACACAAACAGAGCAACACCAGGAGTTAGAAATGTTAACATTGGAGAGTTTGGCTCCGAAATGAAAACGCCACATTTCGTGGCAGCACAACGTTGGCCAAACTATGGAACCTTTTAAAGGACAGTAGGGCATCTGAAGCCCTTGGTTCACTACATGAGACACTTCCACATTGATTATTTTAGCTTTCAATTTAAATGATAAAAACAACACAATATTAAAAACAATAAAATAACGAAAACAACATAATACCAAAACAAGATCACGTCAGAGCTGGAACTGCATTACTCCATGTGATAAATACTACAGTAGCAGCAGTGGTCGCTTCGACCTTTGGCCTTCATAAACCAGTTGAGCCCTGGTACTGATGTACTCACCCCTGTGCTGGAGGAGGTGAGGGAGGTGAAGACGGAGGACAGCTGTAGGTAGGTGAGGAGGGGGGGGAGGTAGGTGAGGGGCTGGTCGACGTTGTGGGAGATGAGGAGGGTGTCGCAGCCGCGAGCCACCGCCTGCCAGCAGTAACTATCGGCAAGCGACGGGCCGCCATACCGCTGCCTCAGCAAGAGCTACAGACAGACGGACACCGACATGAACACACCACGTTTACCACATGGCTCCTAAAGAGTAACACGATTCAGCATTAGAGGAAAAATCCCCTCAGATCCTCTTCCACCTGTTAATATCAATCTGTGACGTTCAATTCATTCAGGAGATATTTTGTGTCTCCTTCACAATCTGTATCATTTTCTCTCTCTTCTGTTTGTTTTCCTGATCTACACGTCTGAACGACCTCAAGACGACACTGAGAGCATGTCCTGGTTTACCCTGCGGAGGGCGTCGGTGATGGGGGCGTCGGACAGGCTGGTGCAGGGCTCCACTGGGAGGGCCGAGTGTACCAGAACCCCACTCCTACTGGGATTGCTGGGAACCACCTGGGGACGGTCAGACAGGAAAGCAGTGTGGGACAGTAAACACGGTGGCAATGTCCGGCGGCGGCCAGACAAAAACATGTGAAATTTGTAAAAGGATCCGTCACTCTGAATTGGAAAAGCGAAACGGAGGCATGGCTCAATCCTAGTGAAATAACGGACCTTTTCTCAACTTTCTCATGATACTTTTTCATTTTTCCAGTACTCAAAGTACTACTACTAAGTTGTCAAGATCTTGTTCTATGCTTTTCCATGTCTTTCCACCCTCATTTTGTTTTTGATAAATAAATCAATTGAAAATATCTACTGTGTCGTCTGCAGCGTCTGGATCGGGGTTCAGAGGCTCTGGGTTCAACCACTCCAACAGCCTGGACAAGAAACAACAAACAGAGTGGAAAACCAGCCGGAAAAAAACACAATGGACAACTCCAACATTAGAGAAGGATGGAAGACAGCATCCTGAGGGTAAGCAAGAATAAAAAAATAAAATAAAAAGAAGAAATGTGAAATATGTATGAAAACAAATAGCAAATATTAAATATGTGAAACATGATTATAGTTGGAAATATAAAAATATCAATATAGCTGCAATATATAACAATGACAGGGTAACAGGAATATGAAGAAAATGTGAATCGCTCTGGTCAAATAGTGAAAGTGATTTTCTGGTGGACATGAAGGTTATTAATGTTTACTCCGTCTTACCGTGAACAGGCCCGATCCTCCTCTCTGCTCAACTTGCTGCATCTCTCTGCTGGTCCTGGAGGTCCTACTGGTCTACTGGGAGCACTGGGACTACTGGGAGACAAACACCGGGAGGTTGGACATGATCAGGACTCCCTTTCCTGCTTGTCTGAACTTGCATCTGGTGCCCAGATTGTGTCGCTTTAGCTGGATTACATTTACACCTGCCAGTAAAATGTGTTTCCAGAGAACACGCCGAAATGTCGCTTCCTCAGGTAATATTTCCATTTTAACATCTTCGTCTCCACCAATCCCTTCTCGCTAGTATGTTACTGTCAGAGTGCCTGATAAATTTGGTTTGTTTGTGTTTCTGTAACAGCAAAGCTGGTTTGGGTGATCAGATCTACAATGTGTCTTGGCTGAATTTACATCCTTCTGCTCTATCTGAACACAATCTGATCACCCAGGATGCAGGTTAATGTCGATGGAAAGGAGGGAGGGGGGGTGTGGTGCCAAAGTGAAAATGAGGTGGACTGGAAAACCTCCAAACCTGGAAACTAGCCAGCACAATAAGACCTGTCTTTAGTCAACAGTCACATCATTCACTCAGTGCTGGGTATTATTCCAGCTTTTTCACATGTATAAAAGGAAAAAACTAATCGGTTCTGTGCAGGTGAAATCTTCTCTACCAACATCCAATCAGAATCAGGTAGGAACGTCCTACCTCGGCCCTTCAGCCACCACAGATCCAACCTGATCCCTGAGATCTTCAGCTCCACTTTCTCCACTGCTAAAAAGTTAGAAAAATACATCTCAATTACAGTCAAATAGGTGTGATGAAAAAAAGGATAAATATGGATAACAACAAATGAAAACAAAAAATGAATCAAAAAATGTAAAGCATGGGGCCTCAGACTGTGGTTAATTGCTATGATTGATCAGTTCATGGTTAAAATTGCTGTTAAATAAATAGGAACCAAACTATCAGATCAATCGTCTTTATGGAATCTGGAAAAATATATCCACTATCTACTAGTTTGTGTGTTTAAGTCATGTCGTACTAGTCCTGGCCGGTGAAGGTGTCGGCGGCTGCAGGGTTATGAGCAGCAGTCGTCTCTCCTGGTCCAACGTCACTCAGCTCTCCGTTCAGACGAGTCTGATTTAAGAACAAAACATCCAAAACAGATGTTTTAAGGTTGTTGAAACGCATTCCTTCAACTTCTTTCAACTTTTTTGGGAAATTGTCTCGCTGGTAAGCTACCCTGTTCCATATTATAATCGGAGAACCACCAAAATCATCTCCGGTAGATAGTGTTAGCATACAGTGCATTAAGTGCCTGTAATGACTAGCAAACTTAGCAACATGCTAAATGCGGAGGCAGGCGAGCCCTAACATCATAACACATCACCGTGTTACTTGACAAAGTTTTGAATAGTTTGTCAAGAGATGTTTAAAGACCTTCAGAATACAGCAACAGTCGCTAATTGCTCTACATGTTCGGCGCACAGTAATGACAGCACCGTCTGAATTCACTCACTTGTTCTGAAAATAGTGGATATATGGATTTACTATATAGTGAATAGTGAATGAGTGAACGAGGGACCAATTTCAGCTCTGGTGGGTTTTTTTCTGCCGATCCACCCATCACATAAAGGCTACAGTGACCAACGGTATGGTGGATAAACTTACACAGGCAACTGGCTGCTGATGGCTGGAACCAGGATTCAGAAACTTAAGGAACCTGTGGAGGACATGAGACATGACTGTTGGTTTCAGCCAATCAAAAGAGGTGGTGAGACGTGACTGTTGGTTTCAGCCAATCAAACGAGAGGAGGTGAGATATGACTGTTGGTTTCAGCCAATCAAACGAGAGGAGGTGAGATGTGACTGTTGGTTTCAGCCAATTAAACGAGAGGAGGTGAGATGTGACTGTTGGTTTCAGCCAATTAAACGAGAGGAGGTGAGACGTGACTGTTGGTTTCAGCCAATCAAACGAGAGGAGGTGAGATGTGACTGTTGGTTTCAGCCAATCCGATGAGAGGTACCTGGCAGAGGTCAGCTCACCTGAACAGACTGAGGTTTTTGGTCAGAGCTGCAGCCAGAGAGGAGTCGGTGTCTTCTGATCTGTCACTGAATGGAAAGAGCATTGGATTGTTTAGAGCAGTGGTTCTCAATCCAGTCCTCATGTCCCCCGTGTCCTGCAGGTTTTAGCCTCAGCTCTACTCAGGTACACCTGAGTTAGAGGCTTCACATTTTCATGATACCTTAATTGGTCTTACAGCCCATCAGTAGATCGGCTATAGGCAGTAAGGCCAAATCCTAATTCTCATTTTCACCCCTACGGCTCGTTTTCGAGGCTCCCTCGCCCTTCGGCTTGGCCCTCGGAACAGAGTCACAAGGGGTAGTGGTAGAAATCTCTCCCTATGAAATGGGACAACCCTTCAAGACACTGATACGTCATCGATGACGTTTATGTAAACAGACGTAAGTTTGTTATCGGACTTTACTATGGCAATAATGGTATTATCACAGTGACATTTGCCGTTCATCTGATGGAGATAGAAAAGCATGGACGCTCGCGATTCCTTCACAATTTATACGTTTCACGCTACTAATCGATCAAACAAGTCATCAAATAAAGAAGACCACTGCTTCATTACCAGTCCACTTCATGACAGAATAGCGTTAGCGGTGCTCTGTAGTCTAGCAAGCCGCTCCTAACGTTACCCTGCCAGTCTGCACTGATATTAGAGGAGCCGTAACAAGTTCAGCAACTTCACTGATGGAAATTAGTTATATTTCGGCGTCATATGCCATCAAAGGGGGGAAATGCAACATGGAAATATGTCAAAATGCAGGACTGTCATGCACAAATCAGCCTAAAAACAATGTTGTAACGTAACTAACTAGCGAGGTAGAGACATCGGCATACTAGCGATTTTTTGTTATGCTTGTTATAAAGAAACGGTCTATAATACATTGAAATGACATTGAACTAAGATAATACCACGGTTAGAATATTTTTAAAATCTTTATTAACAAAGAAAATACTTCATTTGTGGTTCACTTTGGATGGCAGTGTAGCGTTCCCCATGATCTTCCAGTTGATTCGCAGGTCATTCTGGGAGATTTCTCCTAGCCCTCGGTTTGTAGTGTGCCCCCGAAAAATCTCCGTTTGGAGGGCCATGTAGCCCTCGCACTTCGCCCTACCCCTACACGTGAACGCGCAAAACGGAGGGGAGGGGCTAAGGGGTGAATTGGGTTTCGGCCTAAGAGTACTGTGGAGAAGGCTACTGCTTGCTCTTGAGCAAGGCAGTTAACGTAGTGTGTGTAAAACAAGTTGGAAGACGCATTCTGCTGGAAGGAGACCCTTTATAAAAACATCCATGATATTCCAGGAGGAACCCTGAAAATACGAACAGCAGCCGACTACGTGCCGAGTTGTGTTTCAAATCCATCACCATTCATCTTTACCAACATCGTTGAACTAAATGTAAGCTCACTTCTCAGCAGCAGCAGCGTCTGGGCCTTTCTCTGCTTTGTGGCCTGGAGCCTGCAGGTCCATCCATGACCTTTGACCCGTCTCCGTCAGGCGTCTTCAGGTCATGTTGTGGGCTCTTCTGAAAGCAGCAGAGAAGACAGAAGCAGGAGGTGTTGATATTCACTGCAGTACTCCAGCAGTGGTATAGTGAGTAGTGCTGCCAACCTGTGGTAGTGAGGTGGAGGTCATCAGGTCAGCTGGTCCTGCTGCAGTCAGACTTCTCTCCAAGTTCACTGGCGGTTAAGTCAGACCTGAGTCACTGTTTCAATATGCACATCACTACAAAACATGTTCACAATCCACCATGAGAACCTGGTTCCAGTCTTAACTTGATCTACCATGATGGACTTGTCTGCTCTTCTCTGGTGTTCATACCGGTACCACCTACTCACCGGGAGTCGAGCAGGATTGTCTGGTTGGTGTGTTGGTCTGGGTGAGGATGTGGGAGGCCAACATGGCGGGACGCCGGTCTACCTCATCCAGTCCACCGCCGTCGACTGACTCTCTGTAATACGCAAACTTCTTGGCCACCAGATCGTCATTCACACAGATCTGAACAAAATCAAAATACTAGAGATCAGCTTCCCCGTGTGTCAAGCTCTGACAACAAACTGCAGAGAGACACTCAACATTGTCAAAGACAAACGTAGTATACAGTACTTATACTTACCAAATATACACTATCTCATATCTTAGAAATGATGGGTTTGTTACTTCTTGTTTTTATGAGATTTGATGAAACTTTATTGATCCCTTTTGGGGAAATTGGGTCACTGCAGCAGCAAATACTAACAGGATACAGCAAAGAAAAATACTAGATATATACTAGAACTGGCCGTCCGACCAAACTCAGTAACCGGGCAAGAAGCGACTTGGTCAGGGAGGTGACCAAGAACCCAGTGACCACTCCAACAGAGCTTCAGAGTTCCTGTGCAGCGATGGGACCGGCCAGAAGGACAACCATCTCTGCAGGACTCCTGGAACCGGTTTGTTTAAACCTGTTGTGTTGCTCTGTGAAGTTCCTTGTGTTAGATGTAAGACTTGCTGCATCCTATACTGGTTGTAGAAGTTCACCTTGATGTTCCCCATGGTCAGGAAGAGCTCGATGGGGGTGGATTCAGCCTTCGGCTTCATGCAGCACCGCCTCCATCTGAGTCGAAGCTTCAGGAAAGCAACACAAAGTCAAAAGTGGCTTTGGACATCCAGAAATATCTGTCCACCACGACCACTAGTTCTAAATGGACACGTCTCCATCATGGTTGTATGATAATACTGATCAATACTAATCAATTCTTGAAATACTCTCCATGCTTCTGGTGTTCAGTCTATTCACCTCTAAACAGGTGATGAAATACATTTGTGAAATTTCATAACTTAGAATTTGCTCTTATATTTTTTTAATTCCGACAACCGGTTTTAACTGGTTCCTATGAAACTCAATACATAAATTGCTATAAACCATAAACACAAAACACCAGAGTTTCTGTTCTGGGTGAATTTCTGTCACAGCAGCGTCGTGTGAAGTTGCTTCAAAACTTCCCCTGATAGATTTGACTCTAGCTGGTCTACAGTTCTGAACGTGGCTGGTAAATGTCCATCCTGCCTACCTTGTAACAGCTTGTGGAGATAGAGCGTAGCAGAGCTGTCCCAGTGACTGGACGGACTGCAGAGGAACAAATAAAGAGGAAAACACATTTCACAGCATCAAATAAGTAAGGGTTGTACTGTCCAATAGCACAAAACTACCATAATATATTTCCCAGGTTGACACGGTTGTTGATCAAATTCAATCTAATAAAAAAAACCTTCAGTTTCATGTCCCTCTGACCGAGCCTTACATGAGCTCTGCCTTCTCCTCACAGATGGACACTTGCAGGGTTGTGGGTTTGATCCTCGCCAGGTGGAACCGCCTGACCCAGAAAGGCAGCTGGAGGAAGTCCTGCACAGCGGCTTGGATCCTCGTCAGAACAAGAGAAGAACGGCAGAGTTAGAGATATGATACGATACAACACACACACACACACACACACACACACACACACACACACACACACACACACACACACACACACACACACACACACACACACACACACACACACACACACACACACACACACACACACACGGTTTATTGGCCTCAAGGCAACAGGAACTAGAAAATATTATTATTTAATACACAGCTCAACTCTGATTGGCCAGTGAAGTCTGTTGTTTCTGAGTAACATCTAATCACTCCACAGTCCAGACGTCTGGTCAGACATTAGTACATCATCATCCCTTATAGATCACAATTAGGGCTGTGCCATATCATATGGTTCATGATAATACCGGTATAAATTTGTACACGAAAAAAAAGTGTCATATCATGATATTAACGATATAGCGGCGTGATGTCGTGTTGATGCATTTGCGTACCCTAGCGCACCAGAACGATACAAGCATGGCTTGTATCTCAATCCTAGCTACTAGCTAAAAGGGGCCGAGCATAGCTGGAGAACTCGCAAGTAGCACTCAATATGACAGGAAAAGCAAACGGTGGAATGAAATTACTGAAGCGGTTACATACTGTTTGGCTAAGGATATGATGCCAATCCAAATGGTCGAAAAGGAGGGCTTTAAGTGACTGGTTAAGAAGCTCGACCCAAGATACAACATCCCAGGTAGGAAATATGTGTGCAGAATGCCATAACAAGCTAGCAGCTACGCTATCGTCAGTAAAGTTCTTTTGCCTCAAGCACGGACATGTAGTCGAGCCGAACTTCAGGAGCCGTATATCAGCCTGACCGTGCACTACATCGACAGCGACTGGAAGCTGCGCAACTCCTGCCTTGAGACGAGTTTCTTTCCCGATGATCACACGGGCGAAAATATTGCGAGTACAGCTGGATGGCTACTTCTAACCTGTAATTTATAAGTATAAAATAAGTGTTTACTTGTACAGTTCCAGCACTGACATTCTATCTCATTTGATGGTAATCCATTTTACGTTTACACAAAACATTTAGAGGCAACTTTATTCTAAGTTTTAACAGTATTTTGATTTATTTTTTATAAGCAGTGTTTACATTGTGACTGAAGGTTTCTTTGCATTGCTGCTTTTTTTTTTTTTTTTTTAATTTGAGGTCAGTTTTATTAAGTGATACTATTTTGCAGGCTCCTGAAGAGTAAAAGGTTAAGTTACTTTTAGTTATTGTTAAACTAAAATATTATTTTAGTTATTTATACTTTTACTGAAGATTCCAAGGAAAACACTATTACACCTACTTTTATGTTTATATTTTGACTTATGTTGTCACTATTTGCACTAATAAATGCTGCTGCAATCACCAATAAAACATTGTTCAGTATTTCTTTTTACATATCGTCATGAACATCGTTACCTGCAAATTACCCTGAAATATTGTGATATTGTTTTAAGGCTATATCGCCCACCCCCTAATCAGAATATAATCTTGGTTCTGCTGGCTCCATTAATGAAACCCAGGACCCGTCAGGCTGAGAGTACTGGTCTTACTGGTCTGAGGGGACGACGAGGCGTTCTCCGTGGTCGACCAGGAGGCAGCGGGCCTGGCAGGTGACCGAGTCCAGGAAGACCGACTCAACCACGGCCCGACACCACGACCTCAGCACCAACCAGTACACCACACACACCTGAGGAAATACCACACACACCTGAGATGCAGCACACACTTGAGGAGACACCACACCTCTATAATAATAATAATAATAATAATGCATTGGACTTATATAGCGCTTTTCTAAGTACCCAAAGACGCTTAAGTACCCTCTACCCTCTACACCTCAGAGGCAACAAACGTAATCAAACCAAACAACTTGTGCTATTTAAACAAATGTCAACATTCAAAGTCTACATGCAACAACAGGAAGTACATTGATGAGTAGATATGATTGAAAAGACATTATGAGCAAATCGATGATTCCTCCATCATATATCATATCATATCTATATGTATGTTTGGATCTCAAACTGACCGTCGGTGGGGTTCACTAAGTATCTCATCAAGTATATCTTGAAACTTTGCGACGCGCACGTGAAATTTCCATCGTGAATCTGTGCGTGAAGTATGTTGTTAATTCTCCAGATCAATCGCTATCAGGAAACCCACCGCAGCTCTACATGCTAGAGCTTTGTGATGAGGCTGGAGGTGCGCTACCTGTCCTTCCTCCAGAGACGAGGGCTTCAGCTTGCATGCGTCCAGGCTGACATTGTGGTAGAACAGGTTCATCCTGACCCGCAGATCGTCATATTGCTCCAGACTCTCTGCTTTGCTGCCGGGACGCCGGACGATGCGACCCCAGAGGCAGGACGGATTCTCAACCTGCCGACGCCGAAAAGAAACAACATCAACAATGTTGATAATATTTAATATTAATCATTTAATGGAAAATAATGGAAAGAAGTGTTGCGTTGAAATATTCATACCAAATATTTTCAACATTTCAATAAATAAGCACTTATTGAGACAAACATTAGGTGTGCAAGATGTAGTGCTACTACTGAGACACAATGATTTGTTTTTGTGTTTCTTTGTCAAGCTATTGAATTTTAACTTGACGTTCATCTACGCAATTACTTTACTAACGATCCCTAACCAACCGCTAGGCGGAGACATCCAGTAAGCTAACCGGTGTTTTGCCGGGTTTTGCGTCCCTGCCGAGAATTGCATTCACATCGCAAATACCCTCAGTGTGAACTCTTAAATACCCAAACTATGTGCTGTGAAAATTATTTGATGGGGGGGACATCAGGAAAAAAATTAAAAGGGGGTGCATTATTCGGCAGGGCTCATTTATAACCTGCCGAGAAATGCATCCCCTCTTTGTGTGTGGCTTGGCTGGGTTGTAGTAAACCGAATGTTCTGCGCCCTGCCGCGATGTGAATGCAATTCGCGGCAGGGCGCAGAACATTCGGTTTACTACAACCCAAATGCAAAACTCGGCATATAAACGGCCACGAGCACTCATGTGGTCAGCCGCTGCAGACTGGGGAGGACTTCAATATCTGTCCAACATCCAACCTGAAACCAAGCTCACCGCGGTCTTATAGCGTGAATTTATCCGTTTCTTTAAAATTAAAATACACAATAAAAACCAACAAAACCATATTAAAACCACTAAAACACAGTAAATCACCAACATTTATCCACCCTGACCAGATGTAATGTCGGTTTCTTCTCAGTGAGTTGACTTGCCAGTGCATTAATTAGCTAACGTTACTGAGTAATTGTTACCTTCAAAATAGATATGTTCAGCATGTTGGGGCTCTGGAACGCAAACCAAGCCTGGGAACAGTGGTCGCTGCAAGAAAGCATAAGAAATATTAGAATAATAATTATTTTTGTTGCAAGCAATTCCTAAATTAAACTTAATATCGCCTTAAAATTATCGATCAAAGTCAACATTTTGCAGCTGCGACAAACCGGCAGCTAACGTTAGTTAACGTAAGTTAGCTAGCATGGAAATGTAGCTGATAACGTATGAAGTTGAGTCTGGGGTGGGTATTATTTATTAGATAACATTTCTGTTTTGGTAACGACACATTTGCTGTAAATAAAACGTTAAAACTTACCTGATGTTAAAAGTTTCAATCTGAGCGTCGAGTCTGAAACGGCGCTGTCAAGTGTAAAACCGGTAGGATCTGACTGCTCGGGGACAGTATGGTAAAAACCGGTAGTATCGCTTTCTGGCCGCTAGGTGGCAGTGTGGTAAAACCAGATGCTACCTCTCTTTGGCAGTGCGCATTTGTGTTTATTTCGTCCCAAACCTCAACATCATTGCTTCTTCAATTTATTTCAGACACTCTTTTTAACTTTGTTGACAACAAAACTCATTTACAAGTTCAGAATACGAAAGCGAAGCGGAAAGTTCCAAGGTAAAACTATTTACAATTGTATATAAATCAGAAATTATTCAGTCTTCATGGCTTTTTATTCCTGGTGGTGCAATTTTTATTGCATTAATAAAATGGGTGGAAAAATAGGTTTGGAGTCAGTCCATTTTCCTATGGATATGGAATTTTCCCATAATTATTAACTCAGTTAAAGAATGTCTTTGTTTTCCTTGTTATGTACAAAATAAACATATTACCACATAGATTAACCACATAAACAGTTGTTTTAAACAGTATGTTCTGCACATTAGGTAAATGGCTGCATTTATATAGGCCCAGCGCTTTACAATATATGTCTCTCATTCACACTGTTAGATGGATGACCCGTGAGCGGCTGGATGATGCCAAAGTAAAGTGCAGGCAAGGGTCAGGTTTCCCAGTTTCTTTATATTTATTATCAAACTTCAAAAAAAATAACAGCAACAAGCGTGATATGGTCTCTTGAGATCAGACCTGCCACACAGACAGATAGTAACTGGCGCCTTAAATACTGTGTACCTGGTACTAATCACCGGACTCTTCCATTCAGAGGTAAGTTAAAATATTATCATATGGCTAACTAACCAAATGACCAATTTCCCCTTGACTCCTAATACACACTATTTACAATAATTCATTTTGCTGCTACGCTAACCCCAAATACACATATAATACATATTTACAATATATAGAACATACACCCCGATTTGACATCCCCCCACTTCCTGTTCTGCCACTTGGTCTCTCCCGGAACGTTTATGACGGTGCTGTGCCCTCGGGGGAATCTTTTGGCTGCGCACCCTGGAGCAGACAAAGGACCGGACAGGTAAGTGTTAAACACAAACAACTCATTTTTTAAATCACTATTGCACCAACTTACACCCTTACCAGTTAACGATATTGCACACACCCATATTCCCAAATACTTCTGCACTGCTTACGGTTTAATCTCTCAATTATGTGCACCATTTTGGCGGAGCTTAACTTTCCTCTCCTCTTGCAGGTGGAGCCGAGTGCGCACTCCCGCACCCGCCCGACGGCACGCAACCAACCGCGGCCAGGAGGTTTCCTAAAAGCTCATTACCCATTCAATAAATAGAGTAATTTAAATATCCATAAAAGAGGTGCAAATAAGCAATGTGCAAAATGTACTGTGCAAATCTTGGCAAATAAAGTGCTATCGTGACTAAAGTGCAATGTGCAGTTATTGCCTTGGCTCAAGAGTTGTGCAAATAAATACAGTTAACCACATGTGTAATATGTACACGTAACGAAATGCGCTTCGTTACACACACACACACACACACACACACACCGCCAACCTTGTGATCAAAGTGTAAATACAACAATAAAACAAATAAAAAAGCAGAAAGAAACTTGAATGTGTGCTTTCTAGTGATTTTAGATATTTTAGAGACGTTCTTGGGAGTAAAAATCCCCTGCTGTTCTAAAACAGTGGACAGCAGTGGTTTATTGCTTTTATAAAGTGAGAAAGAATGCTCAATATGTTCAATAAATCTAAATAAATCTTTTAAATCAATAATAGTTTAATTAAATGTAATAATAATCCTAATCATGCTCATAATTAAATGTGAGGCCTGAGAAGTTTGAGGGGCTCTGAGAGTGGAATTAAACAGGATATTGATCCCAACAGCGCCATCTTGAGCCCGTTCAGGTTAACAGCAGCTGTATCCAGGCTGCGTTGACCCTCCTCCCCACCAGGCGGCGACATGGAGACATCTGGTCCTCTCCAACTGAAGACGAGAAGAACAGATTTGGACGTTTGGAGGCAACAACACAAACACGACGTTAGTTAAGTTAGATAGTAAGTAGTACTAGCTTAGACTGTACGAGCCCGTTAACTAAGTATATCTTTAATTACACGAATACCGTCAAAATAAATATATCTTTAACTGCATGAAGACTGTTGAAGAGATCCTGTCTGTAACTAAATGGAGACTAAAGCGCCGGTGTTGTTGAATGCGGTTCTTCCTTACGGACATGTTATTGCCAATGAGAAATGGCGAAGCTCCTCACTCATCCAAATCTTAAAAGGTAATTAATTTACAGACTTTATTATTTACTTTACTTTATTATGCACGCGGCGATACGTGCCGTTGTTTCATTTACCGGGAGAACATCACGTTAGCTCATTTATAAGTCTGGATATTTAGTATTACGTCGAGTTTACATATCTAGAACATGACTTAATGTATTTTCTAAACCGTCAGGGTCTACTCCTCAATTCGGCATTGATATCATCCACCTATCGCCACAATGTCAATAAAACCTACGACTTTTACAAGTGGTCTTACCCTGTAGTATTTTGGTAGAAGAGTAACGTTAATTACAGGAAAACCACTTGTAAAAAATGACATTTTATGAAATACGTTGCTGCTTGCGGGATGATATGTATGCCGAATAGAAGAGTGGATCCTAACGCCCGAGGAAAGGTCTTGAGTGATGTTTTAAGAGGAATGTGCCTTTTGCCGATAAGCAAGGCAGTATTAAATGGCAAGATTTTTGAATGGAGATAGGCCTTAGGTTCTCCTATACACCTCCTCGGTTATATTGTGTTTTTTTTACATAGTTTCTTTGGTGTGTCTTGTGATGTGATGTGTTTATTTATTTTTTATATATATATTATTCTACCACCGAGTTTCTCATTTCGTCTCAACATGCTGGAGAAATAAAGTCTTTTAACTCAGTAAGTGTAAGTACTCAAACAGCAAAATGCAGCCCGTCAGTGTCACAGCCGATTGAATGAATCTTCTCTGACACTTTCTCTTACCATAGAAGAAGATGTTTAGGCCATCCAGGGTCAGACGAAGTGTTGGCTGTCATTGACTAATTGAACTCTGGTTGTAGGTGGTGTGAAAATCCTCTTTGAGAATGAGCTCGGTGTGGTCGACTTCCACCTGCCCAACAAAAGCTGCATCCTGTACGTGTCTGAATGTGATATTATCGCAGGAAACAACTACAAAAGAAAGCTGGTCCGCTACAGAAATGTGAGTATTTGTAGGAAGAATGAAATTACAAAAAAAGCTGCTGCTACTACCTTCTCTCCATCCCGTCTCTTCTCAAGGTCAACAGCAGCTTCCAGGAGATGGTGCTGGTGGAGAAGACCAGACTCAGTGAGCAGTACTTCTCTGCCCTACAGAAGTTTGTGGTGTTTGACCTCGGTTTGACCTTGCTGCCTGTCAGTGGTCAGACGGAGGCGGCGCAACTCATCACTCAAATTGTAAGTAGTGAAGAAGAAAAGCAAAGTACGCTTTAAAGGGAAACTCCACCCTAAAACCAGCTGTTGGTGATGTACGCTAGATGTTTAGAACAGAGTTGGTTGCCTGGACACTCATTTACCTTTACCAGCGGTTGACTGGTGCCTGGTGGTGATTTCCCAGCATGCTCTGCTGTGTCTTCCTGTCGCCTGTAGGTTCATGGGGAGGGCAGGGACAACCCGTTCAGGAGGAGGAGTTCGTCTGGGCTGTCTGAGCCGCTGGTCCTGGCCCTGGTGCAGCAGGTCCCCGGGGTGGGCAGGGTCAAAGCGCAGGCCCTGCTGCAGCGCTTCTCCAGCATCCAGCAGCTCTGCAACGCTACAACGCCGGAGCTGGAGCCCATCGTGGGCCAGGCTGCCGCCCAGCACATCCACGGCTTCTTCCACAACCCCACGTCTGCTGGACCCGGGTGCTGATCGACGAGGCTGGACTGGAGGAAAGAGATGGACAGTCTGATCTCTGGACCTCAACAGTGATCAACCTCTACCAGGTCATGAAGCTTTTCCATCTGCTGTTCTAAACACCCAGTGTCAGGTAGGTCTTTCCTGGGAGAAATCTTCTGGAGACAGGAAGTGATGCGTTTTACGTTTCAACAGAAGAAGAACTGGGTAGTTAGCATGAGCAGCGATAGCCACCATTGCTGAACAGACAAAGAGAAGAGCGCCAGCTACAGGAACTCAAACTCCACCGACAGCAAATCCAAGGAGAAAGACGTCACAGTACTGGACACACTGTTTGACAGGTGATCTCTGGGAAGAGCAGTGAGCGACCAGGCTTGACGACAAGGACCGAATATACTTTGATAACTCCTTTTGGACCGAAGCTCTAGTCTACGGTATGTGTAGGTCTATATGGTCAGTATGTTTCTGTCTCACCAATGTCACCAAGATTAATTCCTGTACATTAAAGTCAAATTGAGATGAAAAAAGGACTTTTTCAACTTGTTGAAATGTAATGTATACCTATTTAACAATAAATGCCAAAACAATTCCAATTTTTGGTTTCTCATGTTATATAAAATATATTTTCTTTTACTTCACAGAAACTGAGTATCCTTAGTAGTTACGTCATTAGATTAGTTAGATGGTGGTCAGGATGAGGGTACCATAAGGATAGGGCACGTAAACCGTTTATGTTCTGTCACAATGAAACGGCGTTTTGAGAGCAATTTGATGTATTTCCTGTTGAAACAGGATGTTGGGGCGGGACATTGTTGGTTTCTTTTGGTCTGTGATTTTTTTTTGGAGCCCTGCATGAGACAAACTTTCTGTATCATCTAAACTCTAAATAAGAAGGCAAACTGAGCTGAGGTGGATTCACCCTCTGCTCACCTTTCCTCTTGTCTCAGTGTCCCTGAACGCTCCATGGGTTTCCTCATCACTACAACCAGACCAGAGCTAACTAGCTGTGATGCACAAAGGGCATGCCAGCTGACATTTCTTTTAATACTTTAATGTGTCTTAATTTTTTTTTCAGAATTTCATTAATCTTGCACTTATACATAATTGTGGAGACACCCATTTTTTTTTATATAGAGAGACATTTAAGGTGGGGTGACAAAGTGTGAGAAACAAAGATAGAGAAAAAAAAGTAGGGCAAAATAAAAACAGCAAAACAACAGTTGTGTATTGAAATGTAAAATGAAATTTATGAGGTCAGGAGGTCACATACTCAGACTGACCCATGACGGCCTAATGCATGAGTCTTTATTCCCCTTTATTAAATATAGGTTATGTCAATAATTGACATATCTTCTATCTTCTGATCTCGACTGTCATTTTAAGCGGCTAATGTTAAATCTCTTGGTAGAAGTGGTTGTGTTTTTTAAAGCTCCTCTCATTAAGATAAGGCAGCTAAACTATATATAACATCCTATTGGAATATTATAGGAATACACCACAGGATATAAAAAGACCATGAAATATCATAAGGTCACTATAAAGTCACTATTGAGCACCACAATTACATCTTAATTCCTTCTAGGAATATAGTGATTTTCCATAAGGCGTATTTACCACACCTGATGTTCAGGTGTTTTAAATCCAAATGAAGCGGCTAGTGAACATAGTATGTAGTCTAGAGAGAATGATAGTGGTTAGTCTGAGTGGGTCTGGACAGTTTAGTGGTGAATAATTCTACATGCAGCAGCTTTACCTGCTTTGAACTGTCAAGAACATGATGACACACACAGCATGCAGGGAGTGGTGACCGCCTAACACACACTCATGCAGGGAGGGTGGCTGCGGAAATTATTTCTATGCATTTAACCCATCCTTTACGCTGCCCCTCCAGGGGCAGCCGGGAGCAATGGGCAACCCTCTACGTCAGCGCCCAGGGGCCAACAGCTCCAGATCGTGGTCAGGGACTGGACAGGAGATAGCGATCTTCGTACATGTTTTTCAGTTGGGATTCTTATTGTGAAAGAGGACCCCATGTGAGCACGGGGAGAACATGCAAACTCTGATCAAACCCAAGATCTTCTGTGAGGCAGCAGTGCAAGCACTGCACCACCGTGACACACGTATTCATAAGACTTGAATACAGTAGTAGATTATTCCCATAAATCTGAATCCAGTAGTAGGTAATTCCCATTTGACTTGAACGCAGCATTAGACTCAGCGCTAAGCCTGAGCTCAGCTTCCTTTCAAAAAGTCCCATGAGTATTGAACGCTGCACGTTATTGCTCCCATAGTCCCTGAACGCCTCACGCGTCCTGGGTATTTAACATTCTACCCTGGACAGCGGCAGGTTGTTGCGCAAGCGCAGCCCATTCAGTGTGCATGAATACGGAGTGAGGAGAGGACTGGAGGACGGGAGGACAGCCTGGACCCGTCAGGACATGGATGGACACAAGACCGACACAAGTGTCTGCTCGCGGCAGGAGCCCGCGGCTGCACGCAATACGGTGAAGGATGAGAAGAAGAAAATCCCCGACAGAGTGACCCTGAAGAAGGAGATCGGGCTCCTGAGCGCGTGCACGATCATCATAGGTGAGGAAAACAAGCCTGCTGCAACTTGGAATAAATTACGGCTTTTATTCTTATCTCATAACTTTTACAAAGCCGTTCAGTGTCGTGTACTTGGCATGTCGCCTGTTACAGGCTACTAAATATAAAAACGTTTTAAAACACTGCTTCTTCTCTTTAGAAATGTACCATATTGAATGATTAGGCCACGCCAAATAAAATAAAAGGCACCCGTAGTGTTTTGTAGCATTGGTCATAGGAACAATAGGAGAACAACATAGGAGGGTCTCCATATTTGTTAAGATAAGATCTCATACCTAACAGTTGGATAAAGTGAGTTGTAGTCTTCCTCAGTGCTTACGTGGCTGAAATATATGAAGTCCAGACTGGTTGTCAAGCAGAAGAACATTGTTTGCTGGAGCAGAATGGATGGCAGGGACCTTTAAATACATCTAACCACAGTAAATGTGCATTATGCTGGAGGAGGAAAGGCCTGGGAGCAAGGCTTCATGGAAATGGACTGGCTGCAGACTTTCACCTGAATCCAGCTGGCCAGGTTCGATTACATGTACGGTCATTTTCATAAGCACGTTTATTTTGCTGCTGAAATGATGCTATGGGGTTGATGGAGTGATATATAGGTTGTCTGGTTTTCCAGAGTTTAGCATGTAAAATCCCTATAAGATTCCTATCAATAGGGATTGTGTGTCTGTGGTTCTTAGTAGTGACTTAATGGTTTTTATCTCCTATGGTGTCCCTATAATAGTGTGATGGAAAATAATAATGTAAGTATGTTTATAATGTGTATGTATAAGTGTGGTCACAGCCAGTGGAAAACCCATGAGATCAGAGGAATGTGTGTATGTTCTTTACTTGGGAAATCTCAAAGATGAGTAGATCTTGGTGTCATGATGATTGGACTGTGCATGATTGCCTAACGTTCAATCAAACCGCATAGGAGGGGAAGACACATGTATACATCAGAGATATCATACTGACTTCATCATATTAAAGGCCTAAGAGACGTAGGTTTCTGACGAATATTGTGTTATAGCTTTATTTAGCTTTTCTCACCAACTAGACAAAGTGCAATTGACTTAAATTGCCATGACAATTGTCCTATAGAATATTATATATAGTTTAAATAATAACATACGGTTAGGGTTAAATTGTTTTTTTGCAGTGATATTTGTATGGCATCCTAAAATTTCTCCTTGGATAACTATGTATCACTATAGTAATTTTTTTGTAAGGTAGTAATTGATCAGTGAGCAGGTATCATAACTGCTTCAGACAACTTTAATTTCATCTTCAGCTTTTAGCTCCCAGTGGGAGATTGTAGCTTCGGTATCATAGATGGTGTAATCCGGTGATGTGACTCCTGTCCTGCCAGCTCTGATTTAAACCCAGTTCCCCTCCTCATCCTCACTACCTGCTATTCAGGCTCCACAATCTGTTTTTCCTTTCTAGACACAATGTCCCATTCAGCAACAGCAAGGCATACAAGTCTAGAAAATCATCATGAAATACATTTATAGTTTCAGGATTTAACTCTTATCCAACCAGATAGGGGTCCAGGGTCTTGCTCTAGGGCACTTTGATAGGACGCATGGCTGTTGTGGGGGTCAAACCTATGACCTTCTATTTTTGGGGCAGTCATTCTAACCTCTAGGCCATACTGCTGACCAGTTCCCCTGAGCTTTTCCAAACAAGTGAAAGGTCCTGTGTGCAGAACATGACAGACAACAGTACAGTAACATGTCAGTACAGTAATGTGACAGATATCAGTACAGTAACATGTCAGTACAGTAACATGACAGATAACAGTACAGTAATGTGACAGATATCAGTACAGTAACATGACAGATAACAGTACAGTAACATGTCAGCACAGTAACATGACAGATGTCAGTACAGTAACATGTCAGTACAGTAACATGACAGATAACAGTAAAGTAACATGACAGATAACAGTACAGTAACATGTCAGCACAGTAACATGACAGATGTCAGTACAGTAACATGTCAGTACAGTAACATGACAGATAACAGTAAAGTAACATGACAGATAACAGTACAGTAACATGTCAGCACAGTAACATGACAGATGTCAGTACAGTAACATGTCAGTACAGTAACATGACAGATAACAGTACAGTAACATGTCAGCACAGTAACATGACAGATAACAGTAAAGTAACATGACAGATAACAGTATAGTAACATGTCAGCACAGTAACATGACAGATGTCAGTACAGTAACATGTCAGTAACATGACAGATGTCAGTACAGTAACATGACAGACAACAGTACAGTAACATGTCAGCACAGTAACATGACAGATGTCAGTACAGTAACATGTCAGTAACATGACAGATAACAGTAAAGTAACATAACAAATAACAGTACAGTAACATGTCAGTACAGTAACATGCCAGACAACAGTACAGTAACATGTCACTACAGTAACATGACAGATAACAGTACAGTAACGTGACAGATAACAGTACAGTAACGTGACAGTACAGTAACATGATAGACAATAAACAGTGCAGGTATTAGGAAAGACTACCTTAATATCCTACTTAAGTAAATCCTACTCATCCTACTTAACAAAACTGTTACTGTAATACTGTAACTGAAGTAGAAACACAATTACCTGTGTAAAAATGTTCTTAAATGAAGTACAAAGTAAAAAAATAAATAAAAAAAAGTAAAAGCTACTTAGTTCCATTTAAAAATATTGTTACACATGATTTTCCCTACAATTAGAGACGGGACAAAAGGACAGAGCTAACCCTGACAACCCTAACAAAGTAAAGTGCACAAAGTAAAATCAGATTACCCTTCTCTACTCTGACTTTTTTTTCATTTAAAGAAATGAGAAGAAACTCTGAAATGTGTTTAGGACATGAATAATGTGTGTCATGTAGAAAGGTTAGCCAACGGTTAAGCTTAAGCAAGTAAAACATCTTTGGTTAAGGGTGTGGTTAAGGTTAGGGTTAGGTTTAGGCAACCAAATACATTTGGTACAGGTCAGGTTCAGGTTCTGGTCATGGTTAAAATGAAAACTTGTTGTTATGAGTTGGGAATTGAACCCCGGTCATCGGAGTTGAAGGTAAATGTCTCCGCCCCCCCGACCTCCACACCCTTACTTTACACCGTCAAACTACTTCCTGTTTCTAGTCGTGGGTCCTCCCCCTGATCCTGGGTGGGTAAAACTAATTTCTGTCACTTTTTGTGCACAGAGCACATTTTAAGACATTTTGCTCATTTCTTGAAATTCCATGAGACCAGTCTGGGCAAACTTAAATTTAAGTACAAGTACAAGTATGGCAACTCAATTACAGTAATGATAATAAATAGAAACAGTTATTCCCATGACAGTTGTAGTGATCTGTCTGGCTTGGTTGACCTCTTTCTATTGTAGACGTTTTTCTCTAAAACAGTGACCTGAGGGGTGTAAGGGGGGTCTTGTGGCAGTATGTTTGCCAGTGGTCTTATCATCTATAATGTTGTCATTTTGGAAGCAGCAGCAGAGAGAAAGCTGCAGAAGTAACGCTTGAAGGTGAGTCGCCCAGTTGAATCTTGGCAGCGCCCTCCCACCTCGACAGCCGAGAGTAGATATTTTATGTCTGGTTATGTAATGGCTGTCTGTGCCACTTGGCTGCCTCCTGCCGTGCTACTGGTAACGCTGTAGTCTGAATGCGTCGGATCTGCTGGTACACTACACTGCATACTGAAGCGCCGGGCTGGAGGATTGTCCCAGTCTGAGTGATGGCCTTTACCTCCTTCCCTAAGATATAGAGCTCTCTTTAATTCACACCCTCCATATAGACTGCCTGAAGGTTTGGAGCGTTTGACTGGCGGTGCTCAAGAGTCCCAACGGGTCAGTGATGTTTCAGAACAGTTGGAGATGTGTGGATGGTCTGGACAGTTTGAAATACCAGTCCAAACCAGATTTCACAAATATCATCCAAAATCAATCAAGTGGCAACATCATTTTAACTGTTTTTCATGTGTTTTATGTCTGTTCATCGGTGTTTCCACCAGAATTGTCTTCCTGTCAGGGTGAAAAGCCTCTGAAACAGCATTTAGAGCATCATGGGACACTAAAACCATTGAAACCCGGACTAATGAAATTCTCCAGAATCTGCAAAATTGAAAAATAAATGTACACATTTACATGAAAAAGTATGCATGTATGAGAGACTGAAGGAAAAGGTTTTCCTCCTCTCCGTAGGGAACATCATCGGCTCTGGGATCTTCATCTCTCCTAAGGGTGTCCTGGAGCACTCGGGCTCAGTGGGTTTGGCGTTGGTGGTCTGGTTACTGGGAGGCTGCATCGCCGCCCTGGGGTCCCTCTGTTACGCCGAACTGGGCGTCACCATCCCCAAATCTGGAGGCGACTACTCCTACGTCACCGAGATATTCGGAGGTCTGATGGGGTGAGTGAGGAGGTCTAAAGTATGAATAACAATATAATAATAATACATGTTAGTGCATACGATGTCTAATCAGTTCAGGTTAAAGGCTTCCCATAGACAACCAGTGTAGTACTGATCAGTTCTACAATAAATATAGAAACCCTTGTTAAGATTAGTTTATTTCTTAGCTAAAGGCTAAAATTAGTTCTAGCCTCGGTATTATGGTGTCATTTAAGAGGATAGCTGGTAAATAATGTTAAACGTATGAACACTGACAGAGCACTGCTGCTGGAGATGTGTAGTGGTCTGTTAACAACTGATTTGGGCACAGTGCTGTCCGAAGCCATTCCTCAGTCATCACTAAGTTATAGATTGAGAAAAGGAGCCGGGAGCCGAAGGTGACGTCACTTCTGTCTCTTGTAATCCATTACAGATTACTGACATCAGGAAACTACTTACTGTATGTAGTTGAATGTGGTGATATTTATTCATTGATACCTTATCCTTATACCTTATTGATACCCTAAGTACACAAATCTGTTCCCAGTATACCCAGCATGCTGCATCTTGCTCTGCTGTGGGAAACAGCTGAAGGGTCCATTACAGTTAAACCCAGATGCTCCGGGTCAGTCCACCTCCAGACCTCTATAGGACCCACTTGGTCCTGTGGTCTGTGAAGATGTATGAACAGGATTATCCCCAATGAGGCGCTAGCTGGCGTTAAGACCGGACATGCCAGCATGTGTATGTTAATTGTTGCTCTGTGCAACCAATAATGCCCAATACCATATTGATATTATTTGGTCAATATGACACATTATTAGTCGAACATTGGCCCTGAATTTGTTTTGGATTTGATTCCCAAATAAACACCAGGTGATTTCTACTTGACTTCTACCAGACCCGATTAACACCCAGTCCTGATCCTCTCCACCTCCAGGTTTCTCCTGTTGTGGAGTGCCGTTCTCATCATGTATCCCACCACGCTGGCGGTCATCGCCCTCACCTTCTCCAACTACGTCCTGCAGCCCGTCTTCCCAAACTGTGTTCCTCCATACATGGCAACACGGATGCTGTCCACTACCTGTCTCTGTGAGTAGCTCGACATCTGCAGCTTCAGATGGAGGCCAAAACGTACTTTTAATATTCAATGGTAAAATAAATATTACCCGCTAGAGAACCTGATTGGAGCCTGATTTTTCTCCTGTGTTAGTCAGTATTGGGGATAATGCTTTACTTTAACATGTTAGAGTACTCAGATTACTTTTTTGTGGTAACTTGTAACTTAAAGGGTAATTCCGGGATTTTTCAACCCGGTCTCTATGTCCACAAAATCGCCTAGCTTACCGCATAATAGATCCCCGAAGTTTGGGAGCTGCTCCGGTCTATCGGCTCAACCGGCAGTCGCGTAACGGCGGCTCAATGGCAGTAATGTAATCCGGAAGGGCAAATTCGGCCGGTCAAAGTACGTCCACTAAAAGTGCTTGTTTTTGCCACTGATGGGCTCAGATTGTTATTCGTGTGTCTGACAAGTGTCTGACAACATTACCGAAAGGATCGCTACAGAAATAGACCTTTTTTTAGCAAGAGTATTCACTCGTTGTCGGATAGAGGACGGTTGTTTACACGATCCCCGTCTTACAAGAGTGAATCCTCTTGCTTTCATTAAACAGCTTTGTCAGAGTTGAGCGTTCAGAGTTCAGAGTTGTTGTTAAAAAAAGGTCTATTTCTGGTTAAAAACGGTCTATTTCTGTAGTGATCCTTTCGGTAATGTTGTCAATAACAATCTGAGCCCGTCAGTGGCAAAAACAAGCACTTTTAGTGGACGTACTTTGACCGGCCGAATTTGCCCTTCCGGATTACATTACTGCCATTGAGCCGCCGTTACGCGACTGCCGGTTGAGCCGATAGACCGGAGCAGCTCCCAAACTTCGGGGATCTATTATGCGGTAAGCTAGGTGATTTTGTGGACATAGAGACCGGGTTGAAAAATCCCGGAATTACCCTTTAATGCATTCGTTTTTCAATTCTTGTAATACATTATTAGTTACTTTTTTAAATTGGAATGATGTTACTTTTATTTTGCTTTCATATTGTTTCATTTTTTGTTTGCACACATTTAAAACAAAGTAGAAACAGCACACAACATGCTGCTAAAAACACAATCTAGTTCCTTTTTAAAGCAACTTTCCCACCGCTGGCGCTCACCTTCAGAAATGCTTATTGACTATAATCCACCTCAAGTTCCCTCGTGAACAGACAACATGTCCATTCAAGCATGTGGGCCAGACGAGCCCACTGTTAAAGTCTTCTTATGTAATAGTTGCCTGGAAGCTTTTTAAAACTGAGTGATGGCCGTAGTAAAAAATGCATGATGTCCCTGGAGGAAAGAGGAGAGATCTAGAAAACAGAACGGGGGGGGGGGGGGGGTGAAGGGTTTCTGTGGTTTGGAACAAAGACGGAATACAGTTTGTAAAACACCAAATTGCTATCAGAAAATGTAAAACTGTCACAGAAAGTCAAAATATCGAGCAGGATCGAAGACATTTTTCATTCTGAAATTGACTGAAATATAATGAGACATCTTGGTGATATTGGTTGGAATAAAAATCTATTTGTCCTGCAGTATATCCAGCATTTAGCACTGTGAACATACACTAGTATCTGTGCTGAGTTAGCGTCCAGTGTGGAGAAACTGGACCGGCTGCTACAGCTGAATCATTTACCCCAAACCGTCTGTATTTCTGGAAGGAAGAAAATACATTTCCTTTCCTCACGGACTCCCATGTATTTCTGAAGTACACAATACGATTTTAACAGCTTTCAACGCAACACATAAATGTTTCGTGAGGAGAATTTCAATAGAAGAAGGAAACGTAATGTTTTGTGGTTTGATGGTGAACTGAAGACTGGGGTTGACTTCTGATTGGATGTGAAAGCTGCAGAAAGCTTCTTCTGTCTGTGAGGTTCACTCTTCAAACATTTAGATGTTCGTATCAAAAATTGATTCACAAAAAGTACGAAATGCTGGATCGTCAGACAGGCGGCATTAGAGCTGACTGACGGAACGGAGACAGAGATGCTTTTATGGAGGTTCTTGCTATTCAGACATGGAGTCGAAAGGTTACCGCCGTTACATTAGTCAACATGGAGCTGTCAGTCTGCCTTATGACTTGGCGTCATGCCCTCGAGTACCTGCACTGAACCCTGTTAATCCGAGGACGACACACAACAGCCTCATTGTCTCGTCAACGAGCCAATGAAGTCAGGACGGGGTGAAGCCAGCAAGGCCCGCGAGGTGAAACGACGGGGACTTCAGCGTGTGATTCCTGCTTTTCTGACGCCATCATTCACCCTTGTTTTTCGGAGCTGGATGCCAACCATCTGGCTGCTGGGCTTGAAACGTGAGCTCTGTCCGCTCTCTTCAGGGACCTCGCCACGTTTTTGTTCCCCTTCACATCGGAAGTGGTTTGTTTTGGGGGGCTGACAGCTCCTCTTTGTGCTTGACAGCCAGGCCACCATGAGAGAGAGAGGCAAAGCCAATGACAATGATGGACGAGGTGAAACAATCACGCCCTCCCTCGCTCGCCCGTTTCCCACATTCCTGCCTCCCATGGCAACCGGCTGCTGCCGCCCACCGCCGGCAACAACACCAGCAAGATCCCTGCTGTAGGGTTCCACCGACATGGCTTCTGAAGGCCAATACTGATGACTGATTTGGATTGAAGCTGCCAATGATCAGTATGTTGTGCTGATATTCAGTGTCTTTGAAATTGATCATTTTAATGCCAAGAAGTTTTCAGTTTTTCCCCCAGAATTTTATTCCCATCAGGGTGGAAAAGCCTCTGAAACAACAATCAAACCATCATGGACACTAAAACTCTCCACTGAAACCCAGACTGGTTAAATTGTCTTAGGGTTAGCATCTCCTTAAGGGGTGAAGGGGAGGGGGAGCGTCTTTTCTCTTGCTCCTCCACAGGGAGGTCAGGGGCTGGTAGGGATTCAGTGTCTTGCTCAAGGACACTAGGGCAGGGTGGGGGTTGTCAGGCGACCCTAACAGAGTGTTTCCTGTCAGTGTTCCTGACCTGGGTGAACTGCTCCAGCGTCCGTCTGGCCACCAGGATCCAGGACGTCTTCACCGTGGGGAAGCTGATGGCTCTGGGCCTCATCATAGTGGTCGGACTCGTCCAGATCTTCAACGGTACGACGCCTGACGCTTTTATCTAGAGTGACTTACAGTAGTAATAGTAAAACCTACAGAGGGTAGAGACGCATTCAGGGGGAAGGGGATGGGTTTGGTGGGTTTGGTCAAATATCTGCTCCTACCCGGCAGGTCACTACGAGGGGCTGACTCCTCAGGTGGCCTTTGAGCTGGACCGGACACCGTCGGTTGGGCAGATCGCTCTGGCCTTCCTGCAGGCCTCCTTCGCCTTCAGCGGCTGGAACTTCCTCAACTATGTGACGGAGGAAGTGGTCGAACCCAGGCGGTGAATATCTACTCCATAGCACTCCTAGATAGCCCCCCAAATCCCCCCAACCCTCCCCTCAGTGCTGTGACATTTCCAGTGTTCAGCTCTTTTCTTTATTCCCCCCAGCAGGGTAAGACATTAACTTGTTTTTACACCCTTGATTTGATTTTTAGGGGCATTTTGGTCCTTTTGTTCTTGAAATATTTCAAATGCAATGAAATAATTCACTTGCATTGCATATTGGAAAGTAAGCACTCAATTTATACCACAAAGATTAACAATAATAACAATAATAACTTTCATAGTACCCAAGGCACAAGGCAAGATTAGTTTTAACTTCTGTCCCACTGCTGGAAAGCGGCTGCAGACTTTCCAGAGCCAACCCGTCCATCTTCACCCTCTACTATTGAGTTTTTCTCCCAGAATGCACCGAAAAGAATCGCCCTACCAGTAGTCACATTCACACACGAATCTTTGACAACTGACCAAAGTTTACCTTGTTTTTAGTTCCACGGCGTTTCAAGGACATTTTCTGCCCCGTTCATTTCTGCCCCTGCCCCCCAGTGAAGTCATGTGTTCTCAGATGGTTTTGACTGTGTCGTCTGTGCATGGTGTGTTGCCCCGGTCAGGAATCTACCTCGTGCCATCTACATCTCCATTCCATTGGTGACCTTTGTGTACACCCTCACCAACATCGCCTACTTCTCCTCCATGTCCCCAGAGGAGCTGCTGTCATCCAATGCCGTGGCTGTAGTGAGTAACATGGCTGAACGATGCGTCCAACCGCTCGGCACCTCGTGGTGACATCATACCTGCATTTATATTGTTGTTTCATATTTGAACCATTTAGTTGACGTGCTTGTCTAGAGGTCAGCAGTAGATACGCTTCAATTCCTAGATCGCCAACAACAACCGATCGTTGGAGGTCAGAGGTCAGGCACCCAGACAGTAGATGGAACGAATAGTCCTCTGACCTTTGAGTGATCATGGAAGATAGAGACGTTCTGGGGAAAGACACAAGGGAGAACTTTATTTTGAAGCTGCACAAGGCAACTTCACACGATGGCAAATGGCAGCAAGATGTAACTTAACGTTTAGAGGAAAAGCTCTGACGTTGGTGAGTCCAGCTTTCTCTGGACGGAGCCTCGCTGCTGTTTTGGATTTCACTCTTAAAGGAAAAATCCCCTCAGATCCTCAAATTGGGCGAATCTACTGCGACCAGGGCCAGGATGTTTGACCTGGATGTTTTTATGTATGTACTATATCTTTTTCTGTGTGCAAACGTCTGAGGCACTCCAGATTTTTAAGTCTGAATTTGGTCTTAGATGTTTTACATTACTGATCTTTAGAGTAAACGCTTCGACATTTAGAATCTTCTCATTTCCTTATTTCTGAAAGCATCTTCGCTTTACTGATGTTTTTCCACGTGCCTCAGACTGTTGCGCAGTACTGCAGATAAACACGTGCATCGGTCATGTTGTATTATGTGTCAGTGAGTATTTCGTGTTTGCTGCTCAGACGTTCGGAGAGAAGCTGCTGGGGACGTTTTCCGTCATCATGCCGATCTCCGTGGCTCTGTCCACCTTCGGAGGAATCAACGGATATCTGTTCACCTCCTCCAGGTCAGCTCGGCCGCCCGGCTCTTGCATGTGCTCCTGTCCAGGCCGTCTTCAACGCGGCTGACACCAGATCTGATCTTTGTGCCTGCAGGTTGTGTTTTTCTGGGGCCAGAGAGGGCCACCTGCCCAGCCTGCTGGCCATGATCCACTTTAAGAACTGCACGCCGATCCCCGCGCTGCTCGTCTGTGTAAGACGCTGAATGATGCTCACCCGTTATATGTCGCATACAGCTGATACTTTTATATTTCTTCATTTATTTTCATACTGCATATATTTCACATTATTCTGTCATATATATTCTTCTGCTGTTACTTTGTATACATGCTGTAAGTCATATATTTCATCCTTGTCGTTCTCATAGTTCTACCTAATTCGTTCTAGTGTTGTTACTGTCCGTTCTTTACTGTATCCTGTTACTATTTGCTGC